>JAQZBX010007426.1:0-22802 GCA_029593785.1 Cabassous unicinctus
GCAGACAGTGACCTCAACCAAATCGGGGGTGGGGTGGGGTGGCGAATACATAAATAAAATAAATCTTAAAAAAAAAATCACTGGGAAGTGGATGTGGCTCAACCAGTTGGGCATCCACCTGCCACATGGTAGGTCCTGGGTTCGGGTTCCAGTGCATCCTAAAGAAGACAAGCAGATGCCTGCACCCACTGCAGTGAGAGCTAGATGTCCGCACCCGCCGCAACAAGAGCTAGACGCGGCACCCCGCCACAATGAGCAGGTGCCTAAATGAGCAGATGCCACAAGCCAGCAGATGCCGCAGCCTGCGGGAAGTGGGTGTGGCTCAGGCCATTGAGCATTCGCCTCCCATGTGGGAGGTCCTGGGTTTGGTTCCTGGTGCCTCCTGGAGACACTGCAAACAATAAGCAGATAAAGAGAACCATGTGGGGGAGGGGGATAAATTAAAAAATAAATACAAATAAAAATTAAAAAAATATATCATTCAACTAAAATCCATGTTCTTTGATAACCTGATGAGCAATAAAAGAAAAGCAGGTTAAAATGTTATAAACAAAACAAAACAAAACAAAAAAGAAAAGAAAAAAAAAAGTTATAAACCTTCCTTGTGTTTAATGGATAACACATCATGACTAAATTACAATACAGAACTTTAGTTTTTATAAGCAGATACCAAATAGTACTGCGGTGTTCTCTTTCCAACAAGATTCCTTTCAAAAACATTTAAAATTAGATATAAAATGGAACCAATTTCTCCTTTCTTTACCTTCCTTTTGCTTTTACTTTAGGTCTTCAAATTCAAGCATCAGTCTAAAATTTTTAAAGGGTCTGTGATGGTTAATTTCATGTGCCAACTTGGCTAGGTTATGGTGTCCAGTTGTTTGGTCAAGTAAGCACTGGCTTGATTGTTACTGTGAGGGTATTTCATGGATTTAAATCATTAGTCAGTTGACTGCATCTATGGCTGATTACATCTATGATCAACAAAGGAGACTGCCTTTATCAATGAGAGAACTCTCTTCACTCAGTCAGTTGAAGCATTTAAAGGGAGAACTGATATTTCAGGAGTCAGAGAGAAGGATTTCTATCTCAACCTTAGCCAGCCAGCTTCTCCTGGGGAATTCACTGAAACCTTCATTGGAGTTCCCAATTTGTGGCCTGCCCTACAGAATTTGGACTTGCCAATCCCCACTGTGCATAAGTTAAATTCTATAATAAATCTCTTTATGTATGTATGTATGTGTGTGTGTGTGTGTGTGTGTGTATACACACACTGTTAGTTTTGTTTCTTTGCTTTACCGTAATATAGATTTTGGTACTGAAAATGATTCTTGAGAAAAAGAATCTAAAGGATGAGATTTTACTGTTGGTTCTGGGGATTTTGGAATTGATTCTCTAATCTGACTAGATTTCAAAGGCACCAATGACCCTATTTCCAATGATGGAGATGGCACAGAAAGCCCATAGCATGGACTGGCAATAGAGATAAGCAAAATATCATTTGATATTACTATTTAAATGCTTATGAGAGGTAAGGCTCTGAGTGACAGTGAATTTGATACCTTAACAAGTTAGTTTCTTTCTAAATATGCTGGATACAGTTATTAAAGAAAGGGATGAGCTCAAGGATTCAAATTCCCAGCTCAAGCTGGGAAGGATATATGAAAGTTTCTATGTGTCTTAAAAGAAACTCTTATTTCTTGTAGCTGCAGATTTGAGATTTCTGAAAACCAGACCCAGTATTCCATTGTGTGAGTGGCTGAATTACAGTATTAATGGAATTCCCAACATTGCAAGGTGTCTGCTGTTAAAGTGAGGGCACTGATGGGATAGGAATGGGATCCTGAAAATTAGACTAGAGACATATGAGCTTATAATGATGATGGTGGGTACACTTGAAACCTCAGATTCTACTGAATCTTCTTTGCCAGATAAACATGATAAAGGTCTGCCCTGAGGAACCAGCCACCTGACCTCCAGTCTGCTCTGAGGACTCAGCCATCTGGTCTGCCCATAGTGATTAACCCTGCTGTGCACACCTGCTAGACCTGCAACTGCCTTCCCTAAGGAAACAGACCTCACACCTCTGTCTGTAAAGAGTAATCCCTAACCCCTAGTTTCATCAGATGAAGCTGTAATGAAATGCCCTGAGGTAGCTGGCTTGCAAGGCACTGCTAATTCCTCTTATTGCCCCCACTTCCCTTTTCTTCCAGACCTATAACTAGACTGAAGTCCCAACAGGTCCTAAAAGGTGAGGGGTACAAAGTGTAACCCATGAGGAGGTGTACTCCAAAAGGACTGCAAGGCTTTTCCAGTTTATACAGACATAAATCACGGGCATATGTGTGAGGATGTATATTAAAGATATAAGATCAAGGTGGAAGGAACATAAAATTGGATCAGGCTGGATTTATTGATATAGGCCCACTAAGCAGAGATTCTGCATGCAGTATTGTAGATGAAGGGTTAGAAAGGCTCTGATGGCTTGTGCAGGTGGCTGGCTGAACTGCCCTGGCATAATGTAAATGAGGGGATGTAAAGGTGGAGAGAGATTGGAATGTTAGAGTAGATTTATCATGTAAGACCTGCTCACCCAACCCAGGAATGCCCAGAGGACACACCTTTTACCAGGAGTAAGTTTGTGTGAGCAGTTCTAACATACCTGAAGGGCTCTATGGTGGATCTTCTATGTAGGTCAGATATTACTGTGGGCATTGTTGCCTGTGAAAATGGGTCCTTAAATACATGGGAATAATCAGATACCAGGTTGGCAGGAGACAAGCGGCAGCACTTAATTGCCAAAGACAATGTGGATGTGGCTGTCATAATAGGTAACAAAGCAGTAATCAAAATAGTCTGACTTGCAGGGACCTGTGTTGTTGGCTTGTTGATCATGGGGGTACCTAGAAGCAAAATAGTTGGGCAGTCTATTAAATTCTTACTTGATAAGCAGAAGAGTTCTAGGGCGACTGAACAAAAATCTAACGCAAATCACACACAAAAAATGAAGAATCACGCCCCTCAGTCAATTCCCAGACTTGAAACAGTTTACAGACCCAGAGCCCCTTGAATGAAGAGAAGGCCAGGTCCCCTTGGGGATGGACCCTGCTACACTGCCATAATTTATACTGTCAATCTTCCTCCCAGCCTTCCCCAAGAGACTTTACAACCTTTTTTTTTTTCTTTTTTTTTTTAACCAGGGTGACTGTGCATTGAGGAAAAGGAAATGATCAGACATTTCAGGGATTATTAGACCCTGGCCTAGAAGTGACATTAATTCCAGGAGACCCGAAACATCACTGTGGTCCACCAGTCAGAGTAGGGGGTAATAGATGCCAGGCAATCAATGGCGTTTTAGCTCCATTCCATCTCACAGTGGGTCCAGTGGGTCCCTGGACCAATTCTGTGGTTCTTTTCCTAGTTCCAGAAAGCATAATCAGAAGAGATATACTCAGCAACGGGCAGAATCCTCACACTGATTCCCTGACTTGCAGAGTGGGGGCTATTATGGTAGGAAAGGCCAAGTAGAACTGCCTCAACTTAGCCCAAAAGTAAATCAAAAGCAATATGCATTCCTGGAGGGATTTCAGAAATTAATGCCAGCATTAAGGATTTGAAGGAGGCAGAGTTGGTGATTCCCACCACACCAATTCAATTCTCTTCTTTGGCCTGAGCAGAAAAGAGATGGATCTTGGAGGATGACAGTGGATTATCATAAACATAACCAGGAAATGACTCCACTGGCAGCTGCTGCTCCAGATGTGGTACCAATGCTTGATACCACATATCCCCTGGTACCTGGTATGTAGCTATTGAGCCGGAAAATTCTTTTAATCTAGATTCCTGTTAGCAAGGAGCACCAGGAACAGTTTTCTTTCGGCTGGCAAGGCCAACAGTACACCTTCATTGTCCTGCCTCAGGGGTTTACCAACTCTCCAGTCCTATGTCATAATCTAGTCCACAAGGACCTTGATCGTCTCTCCCTCCCACAAAACATCACACTGGTCCCTCATAGTGGTGGTATCGTGTTGACTGGACCTTGAGCAAGAAGTAGCAGCTACTCTAGACTTATTGGTAAGGCTTTTGGGTTGAGGGTGGAAGATAAATAAAACAAAAATTCAGGTCCTTTGGCCTCAGTGAATTTCTAGTTGTCCAGTGATGTTCATCCTCTTCTGGGGAAAAGGGTAGTGTCCGGCTGTCTGCAGAACAGCTGAATTATGTTAGATGATAGGACCGTAATTGTTTTTATTTAAAGATTCAATATGGTTTAAGGAGATCTGTATGGGTTCCAAGTTGACAAGGGGTGGACTGTGGTGTCAGCTTGGCTAGGTTACAGTGTCCAGTTTTTTGGTCACGCAAGCACTGGCCTGATTATTATTGTGAGGGTATTTTGTGGATTTAAATCACTAGTCAGTTGATTACATCTATGGCTGATTACATCTACAATCAACAAAAGTGATTGCCTTTATCAGTGAGAGAAGTCTCCGCATCCAATCAGTTGAAGGACTTAAATGGAGAATGGATGATTTCAGCAATTGAAAGCAAGTACTTCCATCTTTCTTTCAGCCAGGCAGCTTCTCTTGGGGAATTCATCAAAACCTCCATCAGTGTTCCCAACTTGTGGCCCATCCTACAGGATTTGGACCTGCCAATCCCCACTGTCAATGTGAGCCAATTTCTGTAATAAATCCTTTAATATTTACATATCTGACCAATACAGCATCCTAAATAATGTAGTAGCTACATCTAAATAAAGAATATCCACAACTTAAAGATCAAATCAAATGTGCTATTTGAGAATCTGAACCATATAAAATCAATGCTCCTGATTCCTATTTGTCTTCCTTGGGCCTCAAGACTCCAACTTTGGTCTTAACATTCAATTAGAGGTGCAAGCAGGTAACATCTGAGAAGGGATTACGTCTCTGCCACCACAGGCAGTGCCCCAGCTCTTTCTTGCATATCGGCCCCGAGGGGATGATCAAAACACCTCTTGGATCACTCAACAGAGTCTCAGAAGGCAAGTCAGCACATTTCCAAAAAGAGCTTGCTCAAATAAGTACACCTTTGCAGTTTACTCACTTCTGTATGCCCCCATGTCAGCCCTCCATATCTATAATGCCAAAATCTAGAAGTAAAGAAGTTTTGTAAATTACTAGCACCCTTCTGATACCCAAATAACCTTTTAAAGGTTTCTGTGGGTTTTTAAAGGCATCAATATTTATTTAACATGCTTCCTATTTTTAAAAGGCATTCATTCATATTATATGTAAATATATACACATAAAATAGAAAAAATAAGAAAAATCAACTATATATCTACCATCAAAAGACATCTATTAATATTTGTTCTTTCCTTCCAGCTTTTTTCTTCAATATGAATGCCAATATTGTATGCACACTTTTCTTCTATAAAATAATTATTTATCCATGCTATTAAAAACTTCATAAGCACTATTTTTAAGGGTTGCTTAATAGTAGTATGATACCTTCCCATAGCTTACTTGTTTTCCTATTTAGATGGTTTCAGTTTTTGCTCTTGTAAATAATGTTGTAATGAATATTTGTAACAACTTCTTCATTTCAACTCTTTTTTGAGAGAGGAAAATAGAAAGTATTCTGTATTGTATGTCAATGAATATTCACAAGGTAAAATCAGTTCTGTTTGCCCCATATTTGGGAAAACATTGGTATCATCACTCTAAAACTGACAAGTTTAAGTAAGGCAGTAAGACATACAGAACACAGGGAAAAATATTGATTTATTTTTTTTAGGTTCAAATGCTTTTAGAAACTTTGTTAAAAATATTGAGAGCATTAAATCCCAGCAGGAAATCCCAGGACTGGTCACTAGAGCTAATGATGAATGTAGTGTTTTGTATATTGATTTGATGCCTCTGATATATCTTTGGTAGTCAAGGTTGCAAAAGGAGAGAGCCCATCTGCCACGTGAAGTCATTTGTCCTTCTTAACAGTCCTAGGACAGCTGCTTCCAACCTTACAGAGCTTTGCACTCTCCTTATCTGCACCTCGTATACTGGCCTTGCCTTAGCCGATCCCTCACCTCACACTGAAAACTGCTTTGGCTCCGCTGCTTCTGACAATCTGTTTAAACAGACATTCCGCCATCACTGCCAAATTAACCCCTCCAATCAAGTTTCCATCGGCTATCATTTTACAAGAGGCAAACCTGTGCATTTTCAAAACTATAGCTTATTATTTTGCTGTTTATGTCCACTCAGAATTTATGCTAGGCTTCTTCTTAGCAACCGTGCTGGGTATGCTTCACCTGGCGCCGCCTTTTCTCCACCCTGCCCTGCGCTGAGAGGATGGCATACAGCTAATCTCTTCCGCTTCTGGTTGGGTTGGTTAAAGGCAGGCGAGGGCAACATATCAAGGGGCAGGAGACGAGTGAGGTCAGGCTGTTTGTTTCCGTGGTTCTGGCCAGGTCCTTCCTGGTGGCTGATTCCTCAATGAAAGGCCATGGTCCTGCGAGGCAGTCTTCTCCATGCGGCTGCTCTTGCTGGGTTCCAGCAGCCACACTCTCCCGTTGCCCACTTAGACGTACGGTGGTGAAGCCTTCCTGCTCTTGCTGGCTCTGGGATACTCCACCATCCCTTCCCTAGTTGGTGTTCTGAAACTCCACCCCCACCTTTTAGACAGTTTAGTTATTAAACACCCCCTTAAACACCCAGTTTGAGGGTCCCATTTGTTTCCCACCAGGATTCTAATACAGAAACTGACTAAAGTAGCTTTGAGTTCAAAGACTAGGAAAGATCTGACACAATAATTTACAATTTTAAGGAATATTAAGAAAAAAAAAAGAGTGGGCATTCTAGGCCTCCTTATTTTTGGGTTGCACCTTAATGGTCTTGCATTACTTTTATATTTTCAAATATATATTTTAGAAATGCCTTTCTATAATAAATGATAAGTAAGCATTCTCCATTATGCTGATTATATATCATTTTTATGCACCAGAAGTAGTCTGAAATGACAAGGGTTTTTGTCTTCCAACTTTTGCCACAAAAATGGCTTACTTGCCACAAAAACATGTCAAAATTAAAATTGTTTTTAGTAGACATTATTGAATATTAAATTGGTTAATTCTATAAAATTCCATCCAGCAAGTCAACTAATTAAATAATGTGGAGTACTTTTTCCAGATCACCGATGCTGGCAGGCACACCCAATGGCTACAATGCCCACACCAGATATTCTATAGGATCATTTAAAGGTAATTTTCAATGGCTCAAATGGGGCAGTATTAATGCCTGTTATTCAAGTTTTCCAGCTCTAAATATTTCCCTTGTATAATATAGGATTTGGGAGTTACAATCAAGTAATCATAGAAATGTTTGACCTGAAAATCCAAAGCAACTAAGGGAAAAAGTTATGGGAAAAGTTCTATCTCTGCCTACCAATAACCTTTCCCATGGGGAGATGAGGATACATTTCTGTAAGCTTTGCAGCATTCAAAATAAAATATCTTACTGATTATCTGGTTCTCAAATCATCAGGATGCTGACTCAGTCAGCAGTTAAAAAAAAAAAAATAAGTGTTTTAGACCCTCATTAAATATAGACTTGAATTAGTCAAAAGGTTGATAGAGAAAAAGAGATTAGTCCAGGGAATATATTTCCCTTTAGTTGCCTGCATATTTTACACTATAACTGTGATAAAATGGATTACTTGAAGGCACCAGCTCAGCCTCACCTGTAGAACTGGCTACAATGTTATACTGTCAACTTTTATTGAGGGTCTTTTCAATAAGTAACAATACTTAGTTTGTTTTTGTTGTAAACCTCTTTAAAGAAAAAATTTTTACTCAGTGTCTTCCAAATAAGAGCATACATTTACCTTTCTTTACAACTTCATCACCAGATGATCCTTCTTAGAGAACTGGTATACTCAGTAATTTTTGCAGTAATGGCAGTTTAATCATTTTAATTTAAATAAGTTTCCTTTATCCCCATGGTGACCAAGGAGTTCAGAGCAATTGTGATATTCAATCATTATGATTGTGTTTGTCCTTATTTTGCATATTTGTTTTTTTCCTTTTCCTTCTATTTCATGGATTTGATTTCTATTTGTTAAAAAAAAATATGTGTTTAATATGCATAGACGTGTAGTACATATATACAGATATTTATACATGTCCATACATATGTCTGTGGTATGTATATGTGAAATTAAGTTTATTCATGTGTGGTGTACAATATAATGTATATGCATGTAATATATATGTTTTACATGATATATTATAATTATATTATAATGCCATCTCAGATCCATTTCTCAAAAAGTCTAAATATGAATATATAAGTAAATACTTTCATGAAGTTACTTTAGTGTCTTGTTTCTTTCCCTCTTCTTCCAAACTAACTACAGGTATTAACAAAACAATTTTCATGCAATGGAAATGGAAAGAATCAGTAATTTAAAAATGGACTTTGTTTTTCAAATTCCAAGTACAAATGTTCTAATTTTTAGAATTATGAACAAAGAAATATCATATATACCAAAAGAGTTTATGTCAATTCCCCAAATATTCAAATATTATCATATCAGAAACATAATCTTACTATTCTTTTCATAAACACATTATAATTATCAATTTTCTTTTTTGTTTTGACAAATGAGCCGCAGTTATCATTTACTGAGTGCTTATTGCACACAGTAAGTGTGAAGACATCACATGTATTTTTCTCATTTAATCCTCAAACAAACAAACAAACAAACACACCTCTATGATTTAGGTACTTGCATCCACATCCTTCAAATGAAGAAACAGGATTACTTTGGTGGCAGACTGTGTCTCCAAGACAGCTGCAATGAGATCTCCCTCCCCACATGCTCTTCTTACAGTGTGACACTGGCACTCCTCCCATTGAATGGTGGGGGTCAAAGCTCCCTCCCCTAAAATCTAACGGGGACAGTGACTACTGAGAAACTGATGCCCCATGACTTTCAAGGTTAGTTCATAAAAGCCAATACAGCTTTCCCTTTGTCCTCTTGAGATGCCCACTTTTGGAACCCAGAAGCCATGCTATGAGGAAGCCCAAGCAGCTAGTGCAGAGACCACACGCAGGTGATCCACCTGACCATGCCAGGTGAACTTCCACCTAACAGCCACCATCAACCACAGACACCTGAGTGAGAGTCTTTGAGCTCAGTCTACTCCCAGGCACCCCGACTGCAATTGCATGAGGGATCCCTGAGTGAGACTTGCCTAGATGAACCCAGTCAACCTACAGAACCGTAGGAGGTAATAATAAAATGACGGTTTTTGTTGAAAGCCACTGAATTTTGGGGTGAATTTTTAACAGCAATAGATAACCAAGACACTGACCAAGGTCACATTGCTGGTATGCAGACATACAATCCAGCTTTATCCCCTATGCTCTATACTAGAGCATACTATGATCTCTTCACTGCCTTTTCTGAGCTGTAGAGCTGTACATGTCCACCTAAATACGGAGGCCTCTGTGTGCGCACATGGTAGCGGGGTAGCAGCAGCAGCGATAGATTCTGGAGAGCACCAGTAGTAGTAGCAGCAGCAGACTCTGGAGAGTACCACTGGGTATATTTTTTTCAAAATATGCTAGATAATGGAAAGTATTCTATGAAAGTTTAACTTCTAGGCTCTTTGGAGAAACATCTATATTCTTGACATATTTTCCCAGTAATTTGGACCTTAGAAATGTACAAAGAGTACAGTATGCTGTGGAGGGATAGTTGCTGTATTAGAAGCAGCTACTGAGTAGTTTGTTCTTAATACAAAAGGTCTTGCTTTACAATCGCTCTGCAATTCATTAATTTTCATTTTATTCCCTGTAAGGGCATTTAGGGTCTGGCATATACACTTGTAAAACATAGCTCTCACTGAAATTCATAACCTATTAGGTCTTAATATTCCATTTGAAGAGGCTCTTGGAACATGATGAGGTCAGAGGAGAAGAATAAAAAAGAAAACCATTTGGCATGTTTAATAATAGACTATTTGTTCACAGAATAATATGAAATCTTTTCAAGCATGGCTGAAGGTGACCCATATCTCAAACTCATTCAGACTGAATTGGTCATTTTAAAGGTATTGGAAGGGGAGATTATGTACATTCTATTAAATTTCTAGCTCAATAATATTTTAGTCTGATTGTTTATTGTAAGTTAGGAGACTGTATGACTTATCATACAAACTGAGACACTTTGAAGAGCAAAACGGACATAATAATTATACAGGGCTTCAGGTATAAACTGGGACTGTGCCAGGAAAACCAAGCGCATAAGCCAGTTACCAGGCTAGGTCCTGGGGGAGAACAGGGAGGAGCAAGGCACATTGCCTGACCACAGTCAGCTTACAATCTTTAGGTTCCTTTTATGGTAGGATGAGAGCTGGCAAAAAACACTGATCAAAAAAGTGACCAACGGAAGAGGTAATGCGGAAGTGCAGAGGTGCACCAGGAGTATGTGTGAAGAGGTCTTGCATGTCCAGGCAATTTCTGAGTCTCTGCTCTATTTTGCATTTCTTCTCTGGCCGAAAGTCAATATCCATATCTGTTAGGAGTTATGTGATTCTTCCATTTTGCACTTGTATTTTGTTATCTCAGAAACACATGACATGATTAGAAATTCTGTGAGGCGTCGAGAGCTGGGGGCCAGGAATTGGGATCTGATGTTTGAGGTCAGAGAATGCTGGAGCCTTGGTGTTTGCAGAATGTTGAGACAAAGGTTATTGGAATTGCATTGGAATTTCCATGGAAGGCAATTCCGACTTTTTTGATTTGTGAAAACATTGAAAAGGGTGATGCATTTAGATTAACAGATAGATGGAAGGATTCATTAGATTCTATTCCTGAAAAGCCAAACTAATTTTTAGATATATGAAAGTATTCAAACATAGGCTCAAGTACATTATGTATTGGATGTTTATCACATATTATATTTAAAATTTTTCAAATCAATTTAAGATAGTTGACAAATAAACATATAAACAAACGTATCAATAAACAAACATAATAGTAGCTTTGTACAACTATGAAAAGACCAAACAACCCTATTAGGCAAGCAAATCCTACTTCTAATTCTTAATTCATGTCAAATTTTTTTTTAAGGATTTATTTATTTATTTATCCCCCCCCACTTGCTGCTTGTGTTTGCTGTGTCCATTTGCTGTGTGTTTTTTCCTTGTCTGCTCATCTCCCCCTTGCTGTGAGGTCCCGCTGCATCAGCCCACCGCGCCGCGCAGCCGGTCTGCTCTCACAAGGAGGCCCCGGGAAGCGAACCTGGGGCCTCACACATGGTAAATGGGGGCTCTATCCATTGAGCCACATCCGCTTCCTGCTGTGAGGTCCTGCTGCATCAGCCCACCGGGCCGCGCGGGCTGGCCTGCCCTCACAAGGAGGCCCCGGGAAGCGAACCCGGGGCCTCCCATATGGTAAACGGGAGCTCTATCCATTGAGCCACACCCGCTTCCCAATTCATGTCAAATTAAAGCATTTTACAGCAAGGCAAGGACGAGTCATAGTGACACAAAAGCTGAGCCAGAGTGCTTCCATGGCAAGCCCAAGTCAGAGAGCTGGTTACGGGCAGAGCTAGGTGGTGGCAGAGCAGAATCTAAGTAATCCCTTCTCATGGCTTGGAAGGCATTGTCCTAATTCTTGGGAGAACAGCTCTAGAAATGTGGACAGGACAAAGCCTGAGGGGAAGTGGCCAGTTTTCAGGAGGAGTCAAGCTCCCATTAGTTTTGGGCAGATTAGAGCAAAGGGAGAAAAGGAGCAAAATAAGAATACGCCTGGTGAGTCCCCATTAAAATAAATCCTTTAAGTGGCACTTACAGATTATCCGAAAGTTCAGTTCTCTTTTCCTGTAGCATCATTTTCTGCCTAGTAACAGATTTGCATTAAGAATTTTTAAATCTTGCAATGATTGCCTGGTACTAGCCTCAGCAAATCTGAAAATCCACTTTCCTTGTATGCTCTGGGGAAAGAGTCCTCTTTACTGAGTATCTTGCTGCTTTCGCTTTTTCATTTCCCCATTAAAATAAGTACCTGCTGTACCTTTGGAACATACCAAGAGGGTGTGGGCTGAGCACCATGCGATTGTCTCATGACTTGCTTTAGCAAGCTGACAGGTAACGTATTGGCAGGTAGAAAGACCTGGAAACTGGCACAGTACCCAGGGCTGGGGATTGAACCCAGGACCTCGTTGTGGGAAGCTGGCGCTCAACCACTGAGCCACATCAGCTTGCCTGAGTTGGTGTTTTCATTTGTTCTGCTTGCTGTTCATTTTGGTTTTTTAAAGGAGGCACCGGGAACTGAAACCAGGACCCCCATGTGGGAAGCAGGACCTCAACCACTTGAGCCACATCCGCTCCCCTAAGAACCCTACTTTTGGGAAATTAAGGCTGACCTCCCCAGTGCTTCACCCAGGGCACAGTGCGTGACAGCAGCCTGTGCCCCCGCTGGCTGAGGCCTCACAACGGCCTGCATCAGGCAGCTCCTCTAACTCGTCTCTAGCTTCTTATGAGAGAACAGAGACCGTGCTTGGGTCCTTGCACTGCAAGTCCAGAACTGCGGCGCCATCTCCGTGACTTCAGTCTCAAGGACTCGGCTGTCTTTGGAAGAACAACAACAAAACTGGAGGCACCCACTTGGGTTTGCCAACTTTTTATTCTACCAATAAGAATGAAAAAAAAAAATACACAAATACCCCAACAGTGACCATCTCCATCAACATAACTTTATAAAAGAACATATTTTAATTCCCAAAGAATGGAAAAGGCAAAATTTTACAATAAAGAACATATCCTCAAACAGGTTAAAATGGGCTTCTCAGAACACTGTCTGCACTGCCTGCACTTCCTTCCCTGCCGCCTCTGGAAGGTGGGCCCACTGGAAAGCAGGAGCTGCCCTGCAGAGCCGCGGGCCGGCCTCAACCAGGCCCCGGCATCCACGGGCAGCACAAGGCTTCGGAGAGAACAGTGAGTGTCTAAACCCTGCCTTTGAAGGGCAAAACCAAGGGCTTAGGAAAAGGTGCCTGGTGTGTTAAGATATTAGATTTAGAAACAACAATGAAAAACAGTTTTAAAACATTTATGTATTTTTCTTGGGAATATCCTTCTGTACCTCCTCTTCAGTTCAAGAGTTCTAGATGTTAACTTATTTAATTTTCTCAGTGAGAAATCATTCCGTAGAGCAATGGGGCTTAAAGAGAAACCACAAAAATACAAATAATAATCTGAATTTCATCGTGGAGCGAACTGGAAGCTTATGGAAGTCTGAAATGAAATTCAAATTTGTAGGTCCTCTTAATAAATAAGCAAACATATCCACACAAGCCAACTCCTGTGCCTCTGTTTTAGACCCCTCCATAAGTCGTGAAGGGCTAGAATAAATTTTGTGGCTTTTGCATGGCTGATTGCGATAAGGTTTAGAAAGGTAAGGAAAGGTCAAAACTTCTTGGTTAAAATAGATGAAAAGGGACAATTTATGAGACCACAGGAACACTTAAATGGAGGAGCAGTTCAGATTCCAATTTCTTTTTAACACTGTAGCTTTCTAACAAAGACACAATTCTTTACCCTGTTTTTAGTTGGTGAGATATTTGTACTTCCTGTTGTCAAAACTTAAACTGCAAGAAGGAATCCTGAAATTGTTTGAGGGTCACTCTGAAGCAATTTTGGAGAAACTGAAAATATAATAAAGAAACTGCATTGCTGAAACCTTGTAGGCATATAGGCAGGCGGCACTTTTTTGGTGGCTATTTTACAGCACGTCAGGGTGTTCCACGCTGTACTAACAGGGCATTCTAAACGCGGCACACTTACGCTGCAGGTATATTTGGAGATTCCTGTCAAAACAAATCATTTCACGTTCCTCTATCATATTATACTTATTAAGTTCCTAGGAGTTATGCTGTCAGTTTTGAGGGAACTCTTGGAATTTTAAACAAAAATAATGTACTTTTAAAAAACCAGTGGTGCATCCAGTATGGAAGAACAAATATATTTTGTTGCCAAATAACATGGCCCATTTGGTCATGGGTAGTAGACTCGTTATTGAATATTGCAAATAGCATCAATGAGAAAAGGTTATGCCCATGAGTTTATAATGGCAGAAAAACTTTTGTTCAGTTCATAAAAAGAAAAACTGGCTGCCTGAAAAATGATTAAAAGCCCTCAGGAACTTTAATCTATTATCAAGGCAAATAAGAATTGTTTGAAATATAATAAATTTTATCTATATAATCTATCAAGTATTAGTTAAACTATTTTAAAAACACAATTTTCATTTTGATAATAGTAACAGATACAACCTAGAAAAACCTAGTTACTGCAGATTCAACTAATTCAGTATTTGCAAAAAATTTAGATAAGGTAGGATGGAGTTTACCTTCACCTACCTATAAATAGAAGTTTATAAAAAAAATAACATTAATGAAATAACAGCAAAAGTGATTCTGTTTAAAAATATACTTGAGAAACATTTTTGATGATAATGATTATGGCAATTATAATATTTTGGTTAAATACAATTGAGAAACATTTCTTTATAAGATGATAATTATGCTAATTATAAAAACTGTTATGTGTATAATAGAAGACCCTTAAGGAATTCTATTTGCTCACAACTTCTGGTCAACAGCATGTTACTAAATATGCTTGATCTATATAAAATGCTATTTCTGTTAGAAAGCATTCTATAATTCTGATTTATGACTATTTCATATATTAGTGAAGTTTGAATGTATCAGAAAGACCATTTCCATTATTTTTCCTAGACTTTTAATACTTGCTATTTTTAAAACAGCCTTTCAGAAACAAACAGTGGCATATTTGTTTATACCCAACTCCTTATCCTTAGGAACCTCTGAATGAAGTGAATGAAGAGAGGTGTGATTATTCTTATCTCACAATTGGTGAAGCTGAATACAGAAATTAAGTTTCAATCATTGTTAGTGCACTAGAAATAGGATTGTGTAATTTATTTTCAATCTTTATTTCCATTAATTCTTGAAATTATTGGTTAAACTTATATAAGATTTCAGTATAGTGTCCCACAAAAACATGTACTACTTTTTCAGGGAAGAGTAACAGCTTTTCCATTTTATGGCCAAACAAACTGAGACAGGGGTTAAATGACCTAAAAAGGAAAAAAGGAAGCCATTATCGAATGATAATGGGGAGAATCTTGTTCATCTCATGCTCATTCTTTCAACAAATATTTATTGAGTGCATTTCTACCTGTGATTGAGACATACAAAGACGAATAAAACTGGTCTTTGTCCATGAATAGCTCATATTGTATCAGGAGAGGTTGGGATCCAAGCAGCAAAGATGATTTATATAATTAACTTCCATGCAAGTATGAAAGTAGTAAACATAACTCCAGAGCTCCAGATACACTACTATGCAAGTTCAATAACAATATTTGCTTTAATTTCTTAAGGTGGTAGGAGCTGCCATATAATGTATGTATATCAGAAAGGAAGGTAGCCATGGCAGTAGGCGGCAGGGTAGAACAGGCCTGTAAATGGATGGGGACAGGGTGAGGGCCTTGTCTGTCTGAATGCAGGTAGGGACACCCAGTTCTCAGAGGTCCTAGAGGAAATACAGCCAGTGGTGAGAGCCAGGGGAGTTCCTAAAAGAGTTAGGAGCTTGGATGTCAGCTTCATGGAGCGGCCCAGCTTCAGGGGATGTGTCGTCACCGTCCTGTCCCCAGGAGAGAGGCAACATCTTCCGTCTAGTAGCTCTCTGACTTGACTTGAGAGGCAGTGCTCCTGCCTCAGGTAGATGAGCAATTACTTCAGTAGCCAGGGGGACCTCAGTGCTTCTGCATCTTTTAGCTAATAGTCCCTAGATCATTCTGCAGGGCCCAAACCAGGACTCCGCAGCCAAGCCTTTACCGGGATCCTTGAGAATGTAAGGTATGTGACTTTAAAGTGGTGGGCTGATTCTGTAAGCACCACAGAAGAATATACCCCATTACTTTAAAAAGAAGGAAGTAGGTCTTGTCCTTTCTGGGCAATGTGCTGCATTGTTGTGCAGAAAAAGGCTGATATTGCTTAATTTGTAGAAATGGAACCTATTCAAAAATCTCAGGCTTTAATTTAAAACTTAAAGCACTTTACCTCACAAAAAGAAAACCATAATTATTTGATTAAGTGATTTTATCCTTGTTAGAAAATAATGCTAGAGTTAAATATTCCTTTTTTTTTTACTTTTATCTTTTTTTTTTACTGAGCTTTGTAATCAGCTTTTTATCAAAATTTAATTTATTTTAATGATCAAAACCTTAGCATGAATTTGAAAATCGCCAGAAATAGGTCAATAATTTTGAAACCAATCTAAATAAAGCGCCTTCCGATGAGAGCAGCAGAGTGGACTTATCTCTCCGGTCTCATTTGGAGTGTACTGGGAAGATAAGTGAGTGTAATAGAAACAGAATTAATCACTTTGTCATGTTTTCTCACTCAGCACTGCAAGCTGCAGTAACAGTTCTTGCTGTGGAAATCATCATATGCCAATGCTGAAATCTGCAATATTTTTAACTCAATTAAAAGATGAGAACAATAAATATATTACACATCTAAAAATCATGCAAACGTCAGGAATTCCTGATTTAAAGAAATAGTTCCTCACACCCTCCAGGTGAACCTATTTCCTGGTTATATGGAATGTGCTCATTGACTCCTGCTTGAATTCCACAGGGTGCTTCCCTTTTCCTTTTCAATTTCTAGATTTATTTTCCCTCTGTGCTGCGCTAGTCCCACCTTCAGCAGTTGGCCATGTTCCTCCTCACTAAGAAGATAAGGACATCTGGAACGATCTATCACCTTTAACTTTTTTTTATATTCTTTATTTTTTTTTTATTTTTAAAGATGCTTTAGATTACATAAATATTACAACAAAAATATAGGGGGATTCCCATATACCCCCCGCCCTTTTCCCCATTAACAACTTCTTTCATTAGTGTGGCACATTTGTTACAACTGATGAACACATATTGAAGCACCGCTACTAACCACGGTCTATAGTTCACATTATAGTTTACACTGAGCACCGCACGATTTTATAGGTCTTAACAAAATGTGTAATGGCCTGTATCTGCCATTGCAATGTCATGCAGAACAACTCCAATGTCCCCAAAGTGCCCCACGCTACACCTGTTTTCTCTCCCTCTCCTCAGAGCCTCTGGTGACCACTGCTTCGTATCCATGGTACAAGCGCTTCCGTTGCTGGAATGTTAATAAGCAGCCTTTAGTCCGCAGTTGCACCCCCCCCATGTGTGTTCTTTGCCCAGTCTTGAGGACCTGGGGGTGGTGATGCCCACTCTGCTTCCGACTGAGGGGGGCTTAGCTCCCACTCTCCGTCACCTTTAAGCACTACCAGACACTTAAACACTCGTCCTTTCTTCAAGAACGGAGGCGGCAAGTATCCTTCCTCCCCCAATGCCAACGACTCCACTTGTGGTCTTGCATCGAGCACATGAAGAGCCAACATGGTCCCAAAGTGTTTGTGGGAAAATCCTCACCAATGAAATACAGTAATTGTAACTATGTCACCCACACCATCCTGCTGCTAGGTGAAGAGTACTAGCAAACGGTGTATATATAAAGTACAAAATTAAAGTTAGCAGTATTAGAAGAAATACACAGAAAGAATAAATTCACCCTCGTAAACCATTTCTATTTCTCAAAGTGTGGTTTTCACATCCTCCATATGAATACGTAGAGTGCTTTTTAAAAATAAAGATCCCTGACCTCCTGAATCAGAACCTCTGGGTGTGGGACTCTGAAGCTCCCCATGTGATTACCATGGAATGTGTGAGAACCACTGACTTAACATGATGGCAGAAGTAGTGGCAGCTATGAATGCTCTGCAGCTGCAGCCTAAGGTGTGGAACAGAATCTGTGATATGAAGAAAGAACATCTGTCAAGGCAGAAACGCAGGGTTAGCAGAGGGCAGATGGGCTGTTTGGAAGGCCAGGAGCCCACCTGTCAGCTTGTCTACGCTTCTCATCCCACTGTGTCACCACATGACTGTTTCCGCTGAATGGCAGACGCTCTCAGCCAGCCACCCTCAAAGGAAGCATCTCCACAGCAGCTTCCACGTGGAAATTAAGCGAGGTGGCCCTCACTGAATTTTCTCCAAGATAAGTGAGTGCAACAGAGCAAATCAGCATCCAGTGCTTTCTCCCTCCTGCCTTCCCTCTGCTGTGCTCTGGAACTGATGAGAGAGAGGAGGAGAAAGGAATATGTACAGCTGCCACTCACAGAGCCCCACACTTCCGTGACTGTGTACTTTCAGCTCTGACCAGCCTAGGGGTTCGCATTCTTTGCAACTGAGGAAAGCTAAGGAAATAGCTGAAATTCTACTGATTCACAAGACATTTTGTTGTGACTTTTATCTCCTCCACGATTATCAAAATCTTCTTTTATTGGCTCCTAGCTTCTCCTCTCAAATCTACAGAGACTTCCATCTTGATAAACTGTTTTTCCCTTCCCCCTTCTTACCCTATTAATTATGGTTTTATTTTTCTCCTTCCTTTTCATTATCAACTTGCTGAAATGGCTAGTTTATGTCCCCTGGACGCATCT
Source organism: Cabassous unicinctus (assembly GCA_029593785.1). Classification (NCBI taxonomy): domain Eukaryota; kingdom Metazoa; phylum Chordata; class Mammalia; order Cingulata; family Chlamyphoridae; genus Cabassous; species Cabassous unicinctus. The sequence goes on from JAQZBX010007426.1 coordinate 18,599, forward strand.
TCTTGCAATCTAGCTTACTGGGGCTCCCCGCCTTAATTACACCACCCTCAAACATCACCAACGATCACTGCTTTCCAAATCTGACTTTTACTCATTTTCACACTGATTAAAAGCTATAAAAGAATAATGGTGTTTGATAGGTATTCCTGGGAATCTAACTACCAAAATTGCTAATTAGTCACAAGTTTAGCAAAGCCCACAGGTTTACAGATCTTCATTTGGAAGCAATGTTTATGCTTCATCACCATTTACCTCGGCCCACTGTTGCTTTCATAGCTTAGTTTCTCATTTATTATAATAGAGGATGAACACAGTAAAATATAGTATGGTATAATTTAAATATAAATCACATCACACACAGCTTTGTTTTCATGGTTTTGGACATTTGTGCCATTTGAAATATAGTGCTTCACAAATATATTAGTAAGTCCATGCCATTAAAATGGAAGTATTCCTCATGTATAAATCAAATTTTATACATCTGATCATATATTTTAATTGATAAAGAAAATTCTGTTTTTAAATATTAGAAATATAATGAAACTTTGCTTTGATGGATTTTTTTTAATAATCAAGTACATTAAAAAAAATAATAATAATCAAGTACAAAATTTAATAGTAAAATTAAATAAAATTTTGAAGTAAATTATTAAGTAAATTATAAAGGACATGGAATAAAGAATACTTCAACTCTTCAGGGTTTTCAGCTTAATATCAACATTTCTAGAAAGCAAGGCTCATGTTGTATTTTATAACAAAAAATAAATAATGGGAAGCCTTAATCAACCTCCAGCCTTACACATATATTGATCAGAAGCTCCTGAATCAAATACACTAAACTCATGCTATTTCTTTACTAGGGTGATGCTGTAACTCATTGAAGCCCATCTGGAGCAGGCTGACATTTAAACAGTCAGCCTGAACTGGTTTCTCTTTGTTAGCACATCAACTTGCTGCAGGCATGCCCAGGGCGGGCATGGCTGCTCCAGCCCACAGGGAACTGAACCCATGGTCTCAGGCCACACAGCGTGGTAGCAGAAAAGGTCTTTATGTAACAGGACAGTAATACTTACATCTGAAACTTCTTTATATTTTGATGCATATTTCTAGGTGAAAGCCACATTTTCCGTAACCTGTTTGGTTCACGTAAGACCTTTTTCGTCCTCTTATCATCCTTAAAATGCCAGTGTGCTTCCCACAGAGAATGCTAGCATTACTCTCCCAAAACACACTTCATTAGTGGAGTAAAAGTGTAGCAGCATGCCACGATGTCACTCTCTATTTAATGACGCTGAAGAACTGAAGACTCACAGAACATCGGTGCTGACCTCAACATGAAATGCTGAGCGCTTTCTAACGTATGGGGCCAGATGTGTGGGCAGCAGGTCCGGGATGATTCAGGCTCCAAGTCCTCATCTGCCCTTAAATACATTTCCACTGATCTTCCATTGTATGTGCGTAGATTAATTTACCAGGCTAGATCTAATGATTACCTTGAATATTACCTGAATAATTTGGATATTACAAGGAGAGGGAAGGATTGAAATGTGCAGTGATATGGAGTGAGAATACTTTTTTTTTTTTAAGGTGGAGGCATAATGACAACAACTTCTGGAACACTGTCAGCTTCTCTATCCATCCTCTCATTTTAACTAACTACCTACCACTTAATTTTAATATTCCTCCTGACAAACCATAATGTAGTATATTCCCAAAGCCATGGCAATTAACACACTTTGTTATAACTATACTTTACATTGACTGTCTTGACACATCCTATTAATAAACATATGAATTAAAATAAAGTACTCTGGAATGGAAAAGGATATAAAATGATTGGTGCTGAGCAATGATTCTATTTAAATGAACGGTTGAGAAGTAACAGCCAGGAACTTGGCTATAGAAGAGAAATATAAATGTAATAAATATTGACAATGTAAGAATAATAATATAACAAAACTGGGAGATGATTGGGAGTAGGTAGAAGAACGTATACGGGCAGTGAATTCCTCAGTTTTCATTGTACAGAGCCACTCAAAACTCTTTAAAATAGAAACAAATTGTTAAGACAAAAACAAACCAACTACATGACTCTAGCATCTTAATATTGCTGACAGTTTATTTTCTTAATAGTAAAAGAATCTTCTGGAAAGTTTTTCTCTTTTGTCATAGAGAAATTTATCTGAAATTCATCACTTGCTTAAACTTTTTCTCCAGTTTCCTTGTCTTCTAATGAATGCAAATAAAATAATTAACTTTTATATAAAAAGCATTATAGTTTGAACTTAATTTTGCAAAATTATTTCCATCCTACCTTCTATTTGACCATATACATAAAGATATAGCTGATATAATGTTCACCAAACATTAACACTAGTTATTTATGGGTAATAGACCTGTTGTAGCCCAATAGTCTAATCTAATATAGTCCTTGCTTCCTGATAAATATGCAACAAATATTTGTTTCATGAGTGTTGAGAACGGAAAACTGTTTAAAGAGAGAGGGAGCAGTGGAAGCCCTGAGGGTGAAGCTCCCGTGGAGGGACGCTGGCAGAGGCGGGGGGTGAAAGATGTGGAAATGTGAAGGCCACGGCATTGCTCCCGTTCAGAACATGGTTAGTGCATAAATTTAGGGGCTGAAAAGTAATTACAGGTGTTTCCATCCGTAAAAAGGCATGTCTGATTTCCTAGGTGAAAGTTTTGCTCAATAGCATTATTAAAGGCAGAGATAACTAAACGGCTTTCGTCACTGTGTGGGAAAAAGGAACATATACTCTGAAATTCATAGTGCGGAGAAAGAGGAAGCCGAATTCACAGCCACAGAAACCCGGAGGGCGGGAGGCAGCCGGTGGAGCTCCGCTCCTGCTTCCCTCCCCTGCCAGGGCTGATAACTGAGACAGGAGACTCCCAGTTTAGATAACAGGCATCTGCTTGGCTGCACGGAGAGCAAGGGCTTGATCCGTAAGGAAATCCAACGGCTCGGTGGAAAGAGCACTGACTCGGGAGTCAGAGGCCCGAGTTCCACTGTGGAAGAGTCGCTTCTCTCGCTTCCGTTTGCTCGTCTGTAAAATGAAGATACCAATACCTGCCCTGCCTACTTCAGAGCGCTGCAGCAGAGAACAAATTAGACAAAGTAAGCGAACACGCTCTGTAAACTGGAAAGTACTACACAGGACAGACTTACTATTTAAGGTCATCCTTGAGGCTCTGCAGGCAGCTAAGAGTCTATGCGGAGAGCACCTTGTCTCCGGGAGAACTTCAGGGAGCTTGTAAGACAGTGACAGAAAGTCACCTGCTCCCGTTTTAAGCTGAGATCTTTCCGTTTGTACCGAGGACATGGCTTTTAGTGGCCTGTGTCATTTTAGCAGGAATCATATATGCCACGCTGCAGCAGCCTCCTGACTTCTCTTCCTCAGAGTGCCTCACCTTTCTGACTAATGCATTCCAGGGCTATTGTTTTAGGCTCCTCCTCTTCTTCCCAAACCTGTTTTCCTTGGGTGACTTCATCTACTCCCCTTCCTTACTCAGCTCCAAATGGACTCTTTCTACCTAGACCTGCATGGGGCACAGGCACCTCAAGCTCAGCATGTCTCAAAATGGAATCCATCGTCCTCCCCACTAAGCTCACTTCTCCCGGGTTTCCAATCTCCGTCAGGGACACCGTTATCTACCAAGTCTCCCAACTGAGAAACCACAGAGCCAGCTTAGTGGTGGCTGGTTTTGTGCTGCACACCTCTAAGGGGTACCATTCATTTAATAGGCTCTGTAAAGGGAGCCCAGCACTCCCCACCAACAGCTCTGCCACTGGACCCATTATCTCAACCATCACCAATTCCTTGATTTTCTACAACAGAGCAGAGTCTGCGGGTGATCCTTTATCAGAGGCCCCACTTTAACACTTACGGCACTTTACGATGGCTCTATCTTCAGCTGATAAGTGCAGCAGCAATCTTCTGAGCATGGATTGTGAAGTATGAGAATTATAATGCAGGAAGATTTTTCAAATTCATTTAAACATACATTTTTCAACAGTGTGCACAACTGTGTGTGTGCATATGCGTAGTAGCCTCCAAAATTGGTTTCCCCAAATCCCCTCCTCCCATATGCCCTTGCTGCTCCTCACACCAAGAGGTGAAGCTTAGTTTCCCTCCTTTTGAATCTGGTCTGGCTTTGCGACTGTCTTTGGCCAACCAGATGCTGCCAA
>JAQZBX010007426.1:22902-50697 GCA_029593785.1 Cabassous unicinctus
TGGCCCTGCTTGCACATCTCCACCCTCTTAGTAGCCAGCTGCCATGCTTTCAGGAGGCCTCATGAAGAGAATGAAGGCACTTGGTGGATGGCCCTGCTTGCACATCTCCACCCTCTTAGTAGCCAGCTGCCATGCTTTCAGGAGGCCTCATGAAGAGAATGAAGGCACTTGGTGGATGGCCCTGCTTGCACATCTCCACCCTCTTAGTAGCCAGCTGCCATGCTTTCAGGAGGCCTCATGAAGAGAATGAAGGCACTTGGTGGATGGCCCCAGCTGAGGCCCAGCTGCCAGCCAGCACTCACTTGCCAGTCGTGTGAATGAGCCACCTTGGACTCCACAGATGAGGAGAACAGGGCCTACATCTATGTGAAAAATGGGTCTCGCAATCCAGGCTTCTGGCCATCCCTTTATATGTTATACCTATGCTCAAGTGAGTGATAAAACTTCAAAAATGAATAAAACCCAAGACTGAGGAGCTTCCAACATTTCTTCTACCTTGAAATTCTATAAGTAGTGCTCCTACCTTCTGCTCACCTGTCTGTAAGACCAGATAACCTGTTTAGACCCAGGATCCTATTATCTATAAGGGCTAGTACCATCACCAACTCTAGGGGACCTAAGAACCAGCCAACAGAGGAGTTTGACTTTCTCCTCTCAAATCCTAAACTCATTTGGATCCTCCAAATTTTATGTAAATAGCCTTGACACAAAGCCTTCTGCCTCTGAGGAAACTTAAAGAAATCTTTGAAATCTAAGCCCAATATAATTCCCATTTCCACTTTCACTATTTTAGTTTATGTCCTCTTAATCTTTGGGACTAAACCACTACCAAAGTGTCCTAAATAGTTACTCTGTCTATACTTTCTATTTCCTCCAATCAATGCTCCATTCTGCGGTCAGTGATATTGCTAAAAAGCAAACCTGCCACCTGATTGCCCAGCTAGGAAACTTGTCACTGAATTTCTCAACATACAAAAGGTGCAATCGTTAAGAGCAGTGGGATAGCTTATGTATTAGGTTAAGGAGTTTGGGTTTAACGTAGCAGACAAGAGGGAGCCAAACTAACCAAAGCAGTAGTTTGAAAAAGTCCTTTCTATCCTTTCAGTATCAGATTCACTAATTGCTTTTAATTTTAACCAGGTCTATCAGTCTGCTAGTTTTAGGTTATAGCAAATAATAGAATTTTCTGCAGGCCTTTTTGTAATTCTCTTTCAACTCTTTGCACATCTTCTCATGGTCTAATTCTCACTTAGTTACCTCTCAGATTGGCCTCCTTATGCCCAGCTCTCCTTGAGTTCATACTTTTGAACTTATCTTTACATAGGGATAAAGGATTCTTCTGCTTTCCTCCCTTCAACTTTTTATCATCTAAAGAAAATGGAATCAGTCTCAGTGGATCAGATGGATCAGTGAAATGTTTCTCTTTCCTTCACACACTTCCCCCAAAAGATATCAGCACTTTTTAAAAGTATATTTTGACATGGTGTGAGAAATGAGACTTCTTATAGATGGGCAACTTAAAGTGGATCAGATACTGATTCTCTGTGGATGGTTTGTCATGTTTCATTTTAAACTGCCTGGCACAGTCCCTTCACTTTCCACAAACACAACTGCAGAGCCTATTACGGGAAGCCAGCAGTACTTGCTAGTTTTGTCACAGGCAGATAAGGCTGGTAATTAAAATTCCATAGCCATCCACTGAAGTCTCCTCAATTTGAGGCAGGCTGGCTGAGTAAGAAGATTCAACATTGGGAGGCATTTCCTTTCTTGACACCATGTAGCTCCTGCTAAAGGGCTAGTCATTGTCCTTGCATTGCCATAAGTTGGGGTATTGGGTTGGAAGAGCTCAGTGGGTCAGTTCCCCATTCTTAGACATGGCCTCGGTTCAGCTCTCTCTGTACTTTACTGACGAAATGGTTTTGGGTAAGTTACTATGCCTTAATGAGCTTCAGTACTCTCATTTATAAAAGGTTTATAATAACATCTACTGTGTGAGGTTGTGTGAGAATTAGAGATGATCTTTCTGTGTATCAACAACAGTTGGCATAGGGCACAATAAATAGCAGCTCTGATTATTAGGTGATTCTATGACTCTTTCACCTGTTGGAGGTCTACTGGGAATGCTGGAACTCCACTCCTCCTCCTCTTTCTCAAGTCTCCCATTTGTAACATCAGCTATTTTCTGTTGTAAGGCTGAAAAATGTCTCTGAACATTTGGAATGCAGTAAATAACAGAATACAAGAAACCCCATGTCAAAAATCACACTGTGTCACAACTCATGGAACAAAAGGCAGTCCCCAAAGATAGGATGCTATGATGCTTTCAGATAAACCATCCGTCAGGAATTGTGCTATTGCCCTTTGAAAATTTTGTCACACCATGTATGAGAAATTAGATCACGGGGCACACAAAAATTGAAAGTCTGAAAGCCTTATTCTCTTTTTATGGAAACACTGGGATTTGTTTCACCAGTCTTTCATCTTCTAGAAAGTCTGCTGACTGGCAAAATATCTTGTTTTAATCTGTCCTCATTTTGAATTGTGACTGGGAAGTGCAAGCTTTCCTAAATATGATTTTTATCCATTCTGGTAGCCTCTCATAATACCCTGTATCAGCCGTCTCCAGTAGGAACCGCCAGCAGTGTTTCCATAGCATTTTCAGCATATGGATTCATGTGGGTGCGTACCACATGCAAGGCCAGAAGTGGCTGCCGTGCCACTACAGTTTCTTATGCATAAGAAATGCATGCTTGACTATGCCATGTGTCCACCTTTAAAAACCCTTCTGCATTCAGAATGAATACAGAATGAATCCAGGGGCTCTTATATAGAATAAAACAGATTGGGAGATTTTATTTTTCCTTTACAAATGTCTAAAGGCACTTGTTCAGTTAAGAAAAAAATGAAATTTTGTGGAGAAGAAACAGTAAAACGTTTGAAATACCCAGAGTTGTTCCCTTCACTTGTATTTAAAAATGCCGAAATTGAATTAATTCACATTTGTGATGTCAATTGTCAGGTCACAATAAGATCTTGTGGATCCATCTTTAATGGCTAAAAATAGCAATACAATAAAATTTTTGAGAAAGACTTTTGGTTCCACTGATGGTATCTTAAAAGGCACTACACGTAAAAGTCATTTAACACTTAGCCTTTTATTATTGTGGTAACATTTTTCCTTATATCAAAAATATATGAAGTTGTTTTGTAGAATCTGTGATTCAACTTTAGTTAACACTATTTAACTAGAAATTGTTGATTTTAAAATATTTATACAGTATAATGACATGTAAGAAATTTGAATAAATATACTCTATAGCATATTTTCCCCTTTAATATCCCCATTAATTTCTCTCCTGTTCTTTTGATGATGAAAATCATAGAACAATCAGCAGAAATATTGTAGAGCTCTATTTCTTCCCTAGCTTCATAGCACGCATGCATAGGAGAAAATTTCAACAGTTTTTTTTTTTTAGCTCTCATTATCTTTTCCTTTTACGAAAGACTGTAGTACCAGAATAGCCACACCATTTTCTTCTCTATCATCCTCTGACAGTAAAATCAAATTACAGAAATTATAGAACATTTTAGTAAACCTTTGAAATTAGGACAGTTGGTTTTAAGATGAGTTTCTTTACCATGAGAATATTTTCTGAAATAGAAATTCAACTTCAAGTGATTTCCCCAGTTTACCTTTGCTTCCAAATATTTTCTATTCTGTTTAGTGGCGATTCATCAGCAAGGTAATTTAACAGTTACTACAAAAACAATGTCACTGAAATTGGTACATTGTTGTATATAAAAATATTATTTTACTATAACAATAGTTCATGAATTCTTAGTTTAAATGAATATTTTCGGAATCTTTTCAGATTTCTAGTAGACACTTTTGAATTATCAAAGTTTAAAAACCTTATTTACTTCATGTTTTAAAATGAGAGCCTAGATATTCTGCTAAGTCATTTAGAAACGATAGCTGAGATTTAAAATTTCATATTTGGCATCTCTGAAGCTTTAAAAATGATAATGTGCAATTACGATATGGAGCTCCCTTTTCACCTCTGCTAGGGAGGACTCCCTGTCCTCTTTTGCTTCTTTGTCTCACTATAGGCCCTTCTCTTTCCTTAAAATCCTATCATTCTGGTTTAACATGGCAGAATGAACATTGCTCTCTCCTGAAATCCAAATAAAATCACACTGTAAAGGGATAAAACTAAGGCACAAATCCACAAAAACAAAGAGAACTGTATAAGATATGAAAACACACAAGAAATTTCAACAACATGTTGGATGCCGGAAAGCAGATGGACAAGAGGTGATGTGCCTGGCAAGCATGGAAAGTAGAAAGCTATGTGTCTGCAAGGGGGAGGGCAAGAATCAAGACAAACGAAGTTGGGAAACCAGAATGTCTCAGGTATAGGAGGCATCGGGTACTTGTGACTGGGGAACTGGTGGGGCTGAATAACAGGCACAGAGGAGGCTAGACATCTAGACTCCCTCTTCAATCCTGGCCAGAGGGAGGGAGTGTACTACCTGGAGAGGGCAGCAGGCAGAGCTGAGGGTAACTAGAGAGGATAAAGTGAAAACCTGTATTTTAAAAGGCAGTGTAACTCGGTCCCCTTCCCTAGCTTAACTCCAAGAATTTTGGCTGTCAGAGTTACAAATAATAAGCAAGAGGTTGATGTTTCCTCTCTGAGGAAACCGACGAGTCCAAGAGAAAAGAACTAAGGAGCTGAAACCAGCAGGTCCCTGTAGTGATGTGGCATCACTTGACTAGCTGCAGCTATTGCTATAGAGCGTCTCGTCAGCTCTTTGGTGTCTGGATCCTAAATCAGGCTAAATAGCCATGGACCTGGATAAATTGCAGGAAAGTCTTTAAGATGAAAGACTGAGATCAAAACCAACCAACCAACAAACATAAAAGGAATTTAAAGGATACATAGCAATTTGAGGAGCAGAAGAAAATTTAGAAAACAAAAATCCATTAGAATTGGCATGCTCAGAGAACTAAGGGAAAATACTGCATAGATGAAACAAAAAGATTAGAATAAATACTAAATAAGTCTTTCATAAAATTTTAAAATAGGGGTTTTGGAAATCTAAAAAAATGATATAAGAATATTAAAAAAATAATAACTGGGCTGGAAGAGAAACTTAAGGGAATTTCCCAAAAAGTAGAACAAAAAGAAAAGAGGGAAAGAGAGAAGATATAAGAAAATTAGAAAGTAAGTCTAGAAAATCCTATCGTTGAATAATAGGAGTCTCAAAAATGAAAAATAGAGAAACAGAGGAGAAGAAATTACCAAAGAAACAATATAAAAGTTTCCCAGACACAAAGGGCAGGAATTTTCACATAAAAATAATTTGCTCAGAACAATTAATTCATGAATAGATATGCATCTCACACCCACCGATCAGGGTTCACTCTCTGACGAGAGGAACTGGAATCCAGCTGCTAACAATACTGCATGACCAGGTTGCAGACTGCTGGGAAACAATTCTTCCTGGTCTCTCACATTTCTGCATGTCTTGTGAGCACTGACTGTCTTTGTTTCAGGCTATCTGTTCAATGATATATGGGTAGCAAAGAGCCTTGCAAAATATAGAACGTGTCTTTCTCCAGGACACTGGCAGGCATTCTTAGTGCCCAGGATAAAAGATTCAGGTTCCCCAAGCCCAGGGTTGCTCCGCTCCGATGCAATCCACTGTGTAAGCAGGTGTCACCTGGCACTGTTTGTGTTGCTCTCTTGGAATTGGGGCTTGGGGAACTGACTATTGCTGTGAGTAATAAACTGTCGCTCACTTTTGACCCAGGAAAATTTCATCTTCTGCCAGCATCCATGAAATTGGCAGGAAAACTGGTTTGCTTGTAAAATTTCAGGCCCATCACAGTTCTTGACAGTTTTGGCAATGAGGATGGCATGCTGACAGATACGGCCTCTGGATGAGGAAGGATGAGGGCTTCACAGGCTGATTTAGCAGAATTTGAAGGAAATCCTTGGGAATTAATAGCAAACGTGTTGACTAAATTGTATGGTCCACCAGGCAATAAGAAATTGTCCTCCACTAGACTGCCTGCTAATGAGAACTAATTGTGATGGTGGTGGCTGGCTGAGCAATGGTAACAGGACACAGGTTCCAGGACAGCTGCCCAGATAGTGTCCCAGCTGCTGGTCACTCTGTCCCAGGCAGGGTAACTTCCTTGCCAATCTGGTTTCACTTTCATTTTTGCCCTGTTGCAACAAGTATTACTAAGACTTGTTCTGGGTGGGCAGAAGGTTTCCCCCCCTTCAGACAAAAGGTCCAGAGTCATACACCCTCACTGTGAAAGAAAGGAGAGAAACTTTGGACTGCAGTGGTCAGAAACCAAACGGATTGTTAGAGCTTTGGCTGGTTTGGTTCGTAGATGAGGGGGGCGTGAAATACTTGTCAAGGAAGAATGCCCACAGTTGGGCTCTTGTGGGTCTCGGCTCGTCTTGCAGTCTATCATGGAAAACGTAGATCCATTCATAGAAGACAAAGGGTCTAAGAGTTATTTTTGCAGTGGGTGTTGGCTGCTACGGGAGAGGTCCTCTCAGGTAGATTTCTCAGACACAGACAAACTCCAGTGGGAAACCACAGATGAGGCACTGACTAGTATTCAGGCTCTTACTGACCCAGATTGGATTTACAATATTGATGCAAGTAACTTGATGGAGAATGAGAAACAGATCTAAAGAAGACAGGAAAAATTCTTGCAATTAAGCCACAACATAGCTCAGCCCTGAAAGTGAAAGGCTTTCCTTCTTACTGACACAGAACAGCTCTCTCCTTCCATACCTTCCACACAGGCCTTCCCCAGCCTCCCTCCCACTCTACCCTACTTCAGCTGCTTTAAGGATAAAGATGTTTAGGGTTGGGACTTAGGTCTCCTGTCTTCAAGGAGGCCTGAAGGCTACAGACATCTGTTCATATATGCCTTTGGGAAGGGACCCAAATTTCATTGCTCTGTTGGATACAGGTGCTCAACTCATCATCTCACCCTGTTCTGTGGGGAGAAGAAGCACACAAATTAACTGATGGCTTCTGGCAGAGTTCACAGTGGAGAAGGGAAGCTAAAGTAACCTTGGGCATCAGGCCCCTTGGGCCAATTCAATGCATTATTTTGTGGCTTACACTGCAGAATACTGTGAATGCTCATTAATGCCAGAGATTTTCCCACTAGGGAAGAGCCCCATGTGAAGAAGTAAGACGTACTGTTGGTGTCCCTCAACCCTAATGATCCTTTGTGCTAAATGTCCCTGTGACTGATGATTTAGCCTTTTGGAGCCTCCAGCAAAAGGAGAAAGACTCCACCTAAAGGAACTCCTTGGGATTTGGGACTCTGGCTCCTTGACACAATTACCAGGTCCATGCTATAGGTAAAACAGCTATTAGCTTGCTACTGGGCTGTTGTTGAAACTGAATATCTGAACCATGGAAATCTTGTAACTCTGTCTTGATATTCCCATTTTCGGGTAAGTCAACTTAAGACTCACTGGCTAACAAGGTGGGAAGGCCCACACGCTGCACTTGTCTGATGCAAGTGGTATATTCAAGGACGTAATATAGGGCCAGACCCAGCAGCATCTCAGCTTCATGTGAAAAAGTGACACTCTACTGCCTCAACCAAATCTCTAGCTCAGTGAGGTCCCTAAAAGCCTGGGTCTGGTTCACTGATGGTTTGACTAAGCAGCAGCTCAATGAGGTCCACCGGACAGCCACAACTGCACAAATTCAGTGCCATCTATGCAGAGTAGAAGATGGATGTGGTCACTTCTCTCACTGGACAGAATTACAGGCCATTCCCATAGTCTGGCTAATCCCCTTGATAGACCTTGCTTTATTTTTACTGACTCTTGGGCACTTGCCATTTGCTTAGCTGTCTGGTCTGCCACTTGGAAAACTACAAACTGGCAGATTAAAGATATCACTCTCTGAAACCATGAATTGTGGAAACAAATTGTGGCTGTTGATTGAACCATGTGGGTCACTCATTTGCCTTAATAATTAATAATGAGTAAGGGCCCATTCTCTGATGAGAGGGGCTGGAATCAAGCTGCTGATCAATGCTGCATGACCCAGATTGCCCCCACTGCCCCCACGATGCGTCATCCTACTGGACACGGCAACACACGCACCATCGTAGATTGGGCACAAAACAAAGGGGTTCAAGTGTTTAAGGAAACGCCAGAGAAGAACATGTAACCTCAAACGACTGCGAGGACCTATCCAAAATGAGACTACCCTTGGTTGCTCAAAGAACCTTCCCAGAGGGCTGTCTCGGAGGCAATTTTTAACTCCAAGGAAAACAAAATGCTGTACAAATATATTCATGGTTCTTACATGGCTTTACTATGAATAATATTTAAATAGGAATAATTAATGAAAGCACCAAATAGTGTGTATTAGTCAGCCAAAGGGGTGCTGATGCAAAGTACCAGAAATCTGTTGGGTTTTATAAAGGGTATTTATTTGGGGTAGAAGCTTACAGTTACCAGGCCATTAAGCATAAGTTACTTCCCTCACCAAAGTCTGTTGCTATGTGTTGGAGCAAGATGGCTGCCAATATCTGCAAGGGTTCAGCCTTCCTCTTCCCCTTAAGGCTCTGTGGTCCCAGGTTCTTCCAGTATCAGCTGTAGGCTGGGATAAGTCTTGTCTCTCTCCTGCGGCTTGTTTCTCTCCAGGCTCAGCCACTCTGCTCTCTCCACAAGGCTGGCTGTAGACTATCAGGCAAATGGCTCGTCTCTCTTCCCGGGGTCTCTGACGTGTCTATGGAGCCTTCTCTCCTTCCTCATGTATCTGCTTCTCTGTGTATTTACTTCCCGGGGCTCCAGCGTTAAAACTCCACTGTCTCCTCTGCCAGGTCGTTTTCTCTTTCCCCTTGGTGGGGGCGGGAACTCAACATACTACTGACGTGGCCCAATCAATGCCTTAATCATAATTTAATCAGGTAAAAGTGAAACCTCTGAAGTTAATAGAATCTAGTACACCCAGAGGATCAGACCAGTTTACAAACACAACCCAATATCTATTTTTGGAATTCATAAATAATACCAAACGGCTACCCAGTGATTCAACAGTCATGATGGAACTATACTGTGACGATGTGGGAAGTGAAATGTAGATGTGGATATATTTTTGTGCTAATGGCAGAAGCTTTTGAGGTGTGAAAAACTAAATCCCCATCTTCCATAGTAGGAAGTCATTAATAGTATCTAATGAAAAATTTAAGATACAGCAGAATATGCCAGAAGAAACAACTAAAAGTTCTGAAGGTGATTGCTTTGAGAGTGGGAACTGGAGTGAACAGGGTTGGAGCAGGAGACTGTGGGGTGTTCTGAAGCCTAATTAAATTGGCTTTTAAATCTATTATATGCATTATTTTAATTAAAATAATACAAAACCCTAGCTCAAAAAACCTCCAGATTTTATTACTTTAATAAATTATCAATTTAAAAAACAAACAAATAATGGCACTGGCTCTACCTGTGGATTGGTATTGCCACTTTCCCTGAGGATCAGGCAGAGTGTCACTGCCTTTCTCTCCTAGCCCCCTCAGGAAAGAGGGACTATTTTTACTGTACCCTAGGGGTTCTGGAAGGAAAAACATGGGATCAGGATTCTATGGACTGATCAGACCTATTCACAAGAGCTGGGGAAAGGAATGGGAGCAGAAGAGAGTTGGGATTTTAGGGTGCACTACATTAACCAGGTACCAGAGCTGGCCTCTCACCTCTAAACTTCAGGCCAGAAGGTGGCCTGGGCTCTAACACTAGGCCCAGACTATTGAGCAGGCTCCCCTGGTCTGTTAACGCGCCACCACCTCTGCACCTTCTTTCTTGAAACTCAACCCCAGCCCAGGCATACCACCTGCTCCTGAGCCCCCGCCATCTCCCTGTGTTGGGTGAACTTTGTGTGCTGTGTCTCGGGTCCATTATATGAATTGTGAGCAGGGTTCATCTATTTTAAACACAGATGTTTGCAAAATAAAGAATATTTCAAACCAAAAAAAACCCAAAAAAACCCAAAAACAAACAAACCAAACAAGAAAAATCATGTAGGTTTAACAGTTATCTGGAGCTTCAAACTCCATTATCAGCTCCAGTTGAAATAGGCATAGATATTTTTGCACTTTGTAAAATATGCCAGGACTTGGAAAAGCAACATTTAATTTTAATTTCATTTATCAAGTTTCAAGCAAGAAAACAGTAACCACAATATCTTGGAAGATTGCCACACACACTATTTTCATCAGCTGTTTCCACTCAATTTTGCAAAACATGCTTTTCCACCACCTGCTTTCTTGAATTCTCACCAGCAGCGCTACCAGCTTCTTACCCATGTTTGTTTTTTGCCCCTCTCTCTTTTGTTTTTTTCCTGACCTCTTCCCTTTTTTGGCTTAGCAGCTTATTTTTTCCAAAAGAACCTAACCACAGGATTCTTGCCTGTTCTTGTAGAAGAAATTGGATGGTTATGACAAGAAAAAAGAAAAAAGAAATCCTGCTATGTAGTCTATAACTAGACTAGTTACTTTTGTAATTCAACCTATGCTCTCTAATAAGTCAAAACTAGCTCTGGTTAAACTCTTGGGAGAAACAGGTGGATCTGCTAACAAACATACTGTGATCCAAAACGAAGTTTTATAAGCAATGATAAGAATCCTCCTTTATCACAATGCATTTGGGAAGAAGACCTTGACAGAAATCTGGGATACAATTAATGGGGAAATATGAAATAGGACTGAACTGAGAGAGGTAATAGATTGCCTTACATCACTGTCATCTAAAATAACAGAACATGTTGTGAATAGCCTGTAAATACTGACAAGAACTGAGTACTTAGCAAACTGCAAATGTTCAGAAATATCAATTGCATTAAACGTAGCAGAAAGGGATTGAATAACCAAAATATATTCATTCGGCACTTTTATTGTGTCCAGCTCTTGCAAATAATTTCCAAATATTGGACATTCAAAGAAACTCACTTTGGTGATATACTTTTGTGATATATTAAGCCCATCTCCTGTTTCCAGGTTGTTTCACTCTCTTTTCTGGCATTATGCTATTATGATGTTAAGAAGATATTTACAGTAAACAATACCTCAAGCTAGGGTGCTCCTGAGGGCTCTAGAGACATCTAGACAATATAGGCAGGACAGACAACCCCAGGAAATCAGCACCCCATCGGTGGGCCTTACCTTGGAATATATGATAACCTATCTCCCCAGTATATCAGCATTAAACTCATTTATAATTTTCCTACACATGGTTCTTCTGCCCCTTTTATTTGAACTTATAATTAGCAATATATTCATTAAATATATGTCCCAGAGACTTAAATCTTCTGGCTGTTCATATGTTGGTTGAGCCCTGAATCTCAGCTGAGCTGCTGCCAACATCTACTCTCCAATTCATCAGACTTACTCAGGACAACTAACAAAAGGATGAAGATTGACAACACCCACCCCAAAAAACAGAGGGCATCTACAACTGCAAGCAAGACAGTTCCATCATCTGCACTATGGGATCTAAGCCCTTTCTCAATTGGAAGCAGAGTGGACATCACCGTTCCCAAATCCTCAAGACTGAGGAATGAACACACATAAAGGGGGAATGCAACTATGGACTAAAGTAGATTTATTGTTATTCTAGTAATGGAAGAACTTGTAATATTGATATAAAGACAGTGGTCACCAGGGGTTCTGAAGGGAGGGAGAAGGAAGATTAAGTGTAACCTAGGGCATTTTGGGACATTGGAATTGTACTGCATGATATTGCAGTGATGGACACAAGCCATTATACATTTTGTCAAAACCTGTAAAACTGTGTGGTACAAAGTACAAACCATAATATAAACTATAGACCATGGTTAGTAGCAATGCTTCAATGTGTGTTCATCAATTGTAACAAATGCACCACACTAATGAAAGATGTTGTTAATGGGGGAAAGTGTGGGAGGGGGAGAGGGTAGGGATATGGGAATCCCCTAAATTTTTGATGTAACATTTACGTAATCTAAAGCTTCTTTAAAAATAAAGAAAAAAGAAGATATTTAACTAAGACATATCACAAGGCTAATTCAATCCCAGTTTATCACCCTTTATTTTGGTTAATTAATTACTCAATTACCAAAATACAACAAAATTTAAGTTCACTTACAAGAACATATAGTAGAAAAATGAGAGCAAATTAAGATAAAAGAAAAATCAGGGTAAAAAATAATCAATGCATTTCTTGACTACCCTCCTGTGTGTCAGACATTGTGCTACATGTTGTAGACATTCAAAGTTGATTAAACCACGTCTCCTTCTCAAGAGTTTACAATCTAATTTTACACTGGCCTGTATAAACATTAGCAGTTATAGTAAGTACCTAACTTCACCTCACTTGCAAATATTTCAAGCCAAAAGATCAACCCGAAACAGAAATGCCAGTGAACTTCACACCCATCTTCTCCAGGCCCATCCTGCATTCTTTAAGGCAATCTGGGCAGCGCTCCTAGCAATGTCCTCTGGCTAACAGTCACACTTTATCTCAGTTGTTACTGCATACCTGTGGTGAAATTTTATTTATATTATTTGTCAAGTGCCGTATTACTCTGAAGAATAAAAGATGCTACAGGAGTTAAAAATAACATTTTGTCTACAAAGGGATGGTTTGCCTTAAAGTGAAGCATTTCAGTTCCACTTAAGCTTTAGGTATTACTGTGTTTTTGTAATGCAAATTGTTTTACTGCATGAGGATTTTCCCAGTTTTGGGAACCTTTGCAGAGAGAAAAACTGAGACTAGCTCATCTGCAATATGCAGTGGTTCTGCTGCATTATCTAGATACCTCAGAGTCATCGATGAAATCAGCCTGATTCCACTGAATAGGATAAGTCATGATTTGTACCAGCCACTGGCCCAACCTAATGTGTGTGTGTGTGTGTGTGTGTGTGAGTGTACTTGTGTGTGAAGAAATTTTTTAGCATAAATTTTAGAGAGAAATCATAAGAAAGGCACAGCATTTACATTAAGACCCTTCCACAATTCCTTCAGCAGAATAGATACTACAAAAATTGCTTTGACACAATTTAAATTAAATCATCCAGATTTTTACTTTTCCCTGTTTTTCTACCATATCATTTTCTAAAAATGTTTTCCAAAATAGAACCTTGGGGCACAAGTGTTAGTCCTACCATTTTATTTAGACCAAGTGAGCTCTCAGTTCTGAATCTTCTAAAGATTCCGTGAAATTTCAGATTTAACAGAAGGCACAAGGTTGAGGAGGCAGGGTCAATATGAGGTCAATGGAGAGCCACTTTACAACAACAAAACTCCTGAAAGCACAGACCTCACACACTGTCGTGGAAATCTTCCCTCTGTCCCCAGCAGCCTGTTCATCAATTTTCATGTTGGAAAACAGGGCAAAGATCACATGGCACATGTAAATCAGCACAAATTATGGGCTCTAAATGAAATTCCCAGTGCCTTCGTCTATTGTTCCTTAAAGGATTATTGTATTCATGGTCCTTCCTGTAAGGAACTTAAAATTCAGTGGGGTTGACAGACTACTAATCACCCAGAACAAAACTGAATGAAATTAGAGCTGAATGGAATGAAGAATGACACGATGTGGAGACACACAGGGAAAAGGGAAGGCTTCTGATTGGTAGATGAAATACCATGGATTTGGGGCATCCAAGTTGGTTTTTGAAGGAAGGGATTTTCATGACAGGAAAACGGGTGGAAACTAAGTTCAGGTTGAGAGACCACTGCTTTGCATATGGTTGAGGGAACACCGCATATGGAAATTGCTTCGTGTGCTGCCTGGCATGCCAGAACCAGTCAATAAATACATTTTCCTCCCTATGACCGAAACAGAGTGTCCATGCTTGGCGTGTTTCAGGAAGGGTTAGCCGAAGAGCATGGCTGGAGCGTAGGGTATGCGACAAGATGCTAGAAAGAGACTAGGTGCCACAATGGAAGGAGTTGGGTCTTGAATCCACGGCCCTTGGGTTCTTTACATACTAGCTGTAAGATCTTGGGTAAATCTCTAAATCTTTGGGGCTAGAGTTTACTTATTTTTAAAATGAGCATAGTAATACCTACGTATTTCGGTGTGTTGTTGACATGTTTAAGTAGACAATACATGCATGTTATAAAATTCAAACTGTCAAACAATTTCATCTCTGTTTATGCCCTGGACCCAAGAGGGTTTCATATTCCCAATGCACCCATAACATATACACCCTCTCAGAAAAGTGAGAATCTCCAACAAATGTTATATTTGAAATACAATTTTTCCTCAACTAAATTTGTGGAATCATCAATACCTAATACAGTAATTTTCTGTAGTGGAATTTTCTCATTACTTGAAATGGTGCAACTAATGAGAACTAACATTGTGTGCATACCATATCCTGAGCACTGCTTTAAGAGACTTATGAGAATAAACTGTCACCCCAAGTGGATCTATAATCATTCTCATTTTAACAGATGGGGAAACTGGGGTACAGAGACGTTGATTACCTTGCAGAAGGTCATATAAAAAGTAAGAGGTAGAGCTGGGATTCAAAATCAGATGGCACGGCTTTAGACCACAGGGTCTCAACTTCTAACTCAGATAGCTCTCAACCAGGGGCTGCCAATGAATAAGTAAAGAGCCATTTGCAGCTTTCTACTCTAAGTTGCCCTAGTTCTTCCTGAAACCACAAAATATTCTACCAAGCCTCAAGGAGCAAATTCTACACTAAAATAAACTGACATTGCTCAAACTAGAGTGGCTGCTTTTTAAGTCCTTAATTCATATGCCTTGAAAGAATGCAGGGAACATTTCTTCCATGTTCCTGTCTAAATATGTGGTATGAAATTTAACTTAATTCACATAATTTGACTCTGTTATACACTCATAAAAATTAGATTAAAAACAAGAAAGGGTTTAGATTTAAAACATAGGAAACTATTACTCCCAAAAGCCTGTATCGAGCTTGTAGCAATTTTTAGAGCCTCTATTAAATGCGTGTCAGTACCACAGAGTGAAGGTTACACTGCATGGCCATTAGCTTGGTCCTTCGTGGCTTCCTTTTCCATCCTGCTTCTTGCCCTTTGGCCAACTGGTTCCCATTATCCTCTTTCCAGTGCACTTGAAGGGAAGATGTCAGCACGGAAAGGTTACATTTGTCATGCAATTGCTCTCGGCAGGCATTTTGTGCTCTAACCTGACCAAAACTTCACTCAGAGGAAGTTTGTGAATATTCTGAGAAGGCTATCTATCTAATCTCTGCCACTATTATTATGTGTAATCAAAGATTAACTGAATATTTGGAGAAAAATAAAATAGCAATCAAGCAAGAAGGAAAATGATTCCTAACCTTTAACAGGTATGAAATTTGGAGGATGAAATTATCACCAGCCAGACATGCAGGTTTTTTCTGTGCAGTAGGTTACCTAGGCCACTTTCTGAATGTCAAAAATTATACAGCCATGGGGGAAGCAGATGTGGCTCAAGCGACTGGGCTCCTGACTACCATATGGGAGGCCCCGGGTTCTATTCCCGGGGCCTGCTGGTAAAGGCAAGCTGGCCTGCACCGTGGACAGCTGGTGCAGCAAGATGACGCAACAAATGGGGATGCAGAGGAGAGATAGTGAGAGACGCAGCAGATGAGGGAGATGAAGTGGCTCAAGCAATTGAGTGCCTCTCTCCCACACCGGAGGTCCCGGGATTGGTTCCCGGTGCCTCCTAAAGAGAAAAGCAGACACGGAAAGAACACACAGTGAACGAACACAGAGAGTAGACAGCGAGTGCAAAAACGACAAGGGGTAGGGGGGCAGAGAAAAAAAAATACATAGCCACGGAATTGCATTTACCTCCTTCCTGAGTAACAGACTTGTACTTCCAGCTTTCTTCAGGACATCGCCATCTGAGGGGGCACCGGCTTATAACTCACTGAACTCCAAACCAAACATCACTTTCTAACCAACGCTTGGGGCTCCAATGTTAAATTTGGTAGACCTCCTGGGCCTGTTTTGCATAGCTGCAGTTTTCTGACTAATATTTTTAAAATCCTTGGCTCTTTCCTTTGTATTTTGCTCACTTTTATGAACCTTACTGTGTTTTGTTTTTGCCAATGTCGATTCTCTCGTCTGTCTAATTCTGCTGTTGTTTTTTATGTTACTTTCTCAAGCTCTGCCCTGAGCATCTGCAGCTCCGCTTTGTGCCCTTGCTTCATATAAGAGCTTGCGTCACTAAGTTAACACATTTGCAAGACTTTTGAATGAATTCAATTTGTCGGCACATTTTCTTTGGTGGTGGTTTGTTTTCGCTATTCCTTTCTTTTACCTCCTTACTCTATTCTCTTTGATTATTCATTTTTGAGGGAGGTAGGGTTTTCTTGGAGTAGCTATTTAAAGGCAGTGTGTATTGGAGAGAAGTAGCTCAAGTTTTTTTCTAGGGAAACAGAAATTTTCCTTAAGAGTGAGAGTTTTGCCTGTTGTGGTGGTTTGAAGCTGTGTGTACCCCAGAAAGGCATGCTCTTAAATCTAATCCATTCCTGTGGGTATGGACCATTTTAAGTAGAACTTTTTGATACCGCTACTTCTGTTAAGGTGTGACCCACCTCATTCAGGATGGGTCTTAATCCTTTTACTAGAGTCCTTTATGAACGGAATGGAGAAGAGAGAGAGAGAGCGTGCCAAAGGAGCAAGAAGCTGAAAGCAATGAAACAAGGAGAGAAGGGAGACAGCAGCAGAGGCCACCATTTTGCCTTGCCATTTGACAGTGGAGCCAAAGATTGCTAGCAGCTGGTCTTCAGGGAGAAAGCATCGCCTTGATGATGCCGTGACTTGTATATTCTCACAGCCTCAAACTGTGAGCTAATAACTTCCTATTGTTTAAAGTCAACCCATTTCATGGTATTGTTTTGAGCACCCTAGGAAACTGAAACACCTATGGATTTGTTTAGCTTTTATTTCTTATCCAGTGGAGAAAGGCAGATACTAGACTGTTGGCAATGTGAAGTCCTCTTCTCTATTATACCCCTCCTCTGCCAGCTCTGAGGATCTGTCTCCTTGCAAATATAGACTGTGTGTGTGTCAATCTTTATTTAGCAATGTCTCTTCTACTTCTTGGAACAGAACTGAGTCCAGGGAAGCTACTGCCTCCATTGTCTGTGCCCTGTTCCACTGCTGTGAACATGGAGGTTAGGTTTTATATCTCAGGCTGTGCCTGTCACTTTGAGATGTATAATTTTACAGTTCTTCCGAGAGCTGTAGTCTTGGTGTCTTTTCTACATTTCCTTCCACCATGACCCTGATTCATTTATACTGCCTTGAACAGAGATTTCATACACACACACACACACACACACACACACACACATAAATATATATGTACATATACATACATACATGCATATATGTAGTTGTTTTGAGGTTCTGTTATTTTCTAGTTTCATCAATGGTGGACTTTATGATTTTGTTTCTAATCTTCTTCTTCTTTGTTGCTGTGGGAAATTTCCAAGAAGAGAAGTGGCTAAATTTATAGCACCATATTTAAGCACGATATGAAATGTGATAAATGCTTTTAAAGAAAAATCTATTAATATTCCACAAGATCATGGTCATCTAAGCATCATGGTAGTATTGTTCTTATTTGAACATGCTTTTTTAATTGATATATCATTTACATACCATAAAATTCATCCTTTTAATGTATACAATTTAATGGTTTTTAGTCTATTCACAAAGTTGTGTAACCAGAACCACTATCTAATTGCAGAAAGTTTTTATCACCCCCAAAAGAAACTCCATATCCATTAGCAATCATTCCCCATTTCCCCCTCTCTCTAGCCCCTGGAAACTACTAACCAATTTTTTGTCTCTATGAAGTTGCTTTTTCTGCACATAAATGGAATCGTACAATATGTGGCCTTTTGAGTCTGGTTTCTTGTACTTTGCATAATGTTTTCAAGGCTTATTCATGTTGTTACATGCATCAGTACTTCATTTCTTTTTATGGATGATTAATTATCATCTATACACCATATATGTTTATCAAATTAGCCACATCTTGTTTATCCATTCATCACTCGATGGACTTTGGGGATGTTCCCACTTTTTGACTATTGTGAATAATGCTGCTATGAAAATTCAGATACAAGTTTTTGTATGGACATATATTTTCACTTCTATTGGGTATATACCTAGGAGTGGAATTGCTGAGTCATATGGTAACTTTATTTTTAAATTTTTGAGGATCTTCCAAAGTAGCTGTACATTTTACATGTCCACCAACAACAAATGAGTGTTCCAATTTTTCCACATCCTCACCAACAATTGTTATGTTTCTTTTTCACTATGCCTTCTTAGTGGATGTGAAATGCTAATCTCACTGTGGTGTTGATTTGCACTGTCCTAATGACTAATGATGCTGAGCATCTTTTCATGGTCTTTTTATAGCCATTTGTATAACTTTTTTGGAGAAATGGCCATTTTAAAAATTGGGGTATTTGTCCTATTATTGTTAAGTTGTAGGAGTTCTTTATATAGTCTCGATATTAGAGCTGACATGCTTTCTTTAAGATGTGTTATAAAAACAGATGAAAACATTTGTAACATAGTATGTTCCAATTTAGTTTTCCTACCAATGTAGTGAGATTATATGCTCTTAAATTCACTCATAAAGCTTTTTATTTTTAAATTAGATGTCTAAAAATGTGTTTGCCTCTTCTGACCACAGAACATTACTGTATTCTACTCATGAGGAATGGAAATCCTAGCTGGAGATCATGATGGTTTCATGTTGCTTACAAAGAGTAGTGCAATGGTTGCAGGCCTATTTGCCATACCTTGCAATCTATCTCTCTAGATATATCTTGAATAAATAATATCGTACATATTTAATATGGTATATACGAGTATTATAATGTTTTATAATAACTACGGATACTGTTTTCCACAGTTGTAAAATGTTGAGTGTCATGGCATAAGAGATAATACTTTGCTGCTGAAAGTAATAAGTAACATATATTGAGGCGTAGTAGGTGCCAGGCACTGTAAGTTATACATGCATTAACATCTAAACCTTATCACAACTCTACTATGTAGGTACTA
This sequence comes from Cabassous unicinctus, assembly GCA_029593785.1. NCBI lineage: Eukaryota > Metazoa > Chordata > Mammalia > Cingulata > Chlamyphoridae > Cabassous > Cabassous unicinctus. The sequence continues at coordinate 42,015 of JAQZBX010007426.1, forward strand.
TTTTATCCTTATTTTAAAGATGCTGGATCTGACTCACAGAGAGGTGAGATAAAATGCCGTAATCTCATGAGCTGGAAAGTATCAGAGTTGGTTTCAGTCCAGGCATCCTGGCTCCAGAACCTGGGCTTGTCAATGATAGGAAAGGTCTACCATTTGGCCAAAGTTACCAGGACTTTCATACTTTTTTCCTAAGTAGATTCTCATCATAAAAGGTAATTATAAAGGAATAATATTCATCCAAGCCCATGACTTTTGTAGATATATATATCATCAAGACTTGATTATATAGAGTCTCTATTAGAGGTGATAAAGACTAAATATTTACTTAAGAGATAACAAAACTAAAATCTGCAGTCTTACTTCCTGAGGCCAACTAAGTCAGGTACGGTACTGTGATGTGAAGAATTCAAGAAATAGAAGACATGGCCCTTACTCTAAATGACTCTATAAGCTATTTATGCATAGTTTTAAATCCTGAGGCAAATGAACCATAAAAGGCAGATTAATAAAATATATCATTTTAAAGATGATGAGTATTTATTTAACACAACCCAAATTTAAGTCTGACTTTGAAGCAGGATTATTCTGGAAAGACTCCTCCTGAATTTTCTAAGTAAAAAATAAAACAAAAATATTCCTATAAGTGTTGCAGTTTTGTTATGATATAAGTCTGACACGTGAATTCACCTTTCAGTCAAGAAATATTTACTGAGTGCTTACGCTGTGCCAGGCTTGTTCTAATAGAGCTTACAGATGTCCATGTTGTATAAATGTGGTTCTTCACTTACACTGTCTAGACACAAGAAACATCTTTTTTTGGGTAAAACTGTAAGATATTAATTCGAATCCACAGGTAGATAAGAAATATTGCATAAGTATAACTTATGAATGATTTGTTTCTGCAGCATATTTAAAATGTAATATTCACGAAATCCACTTACTTACTGGAAATGTTGGTAACTGCTTGAAAATCAACTTTATTCTATTATTTGCAAGCTTCATTATGAGAGTTTTTTAAAATTTAAAACATGGCAATATTTGGAAGAGGATGATATTCCTGTGGTACTTGATACATCTTGCTCATCGTTGTAAGAGGGTTGAATAAAGAAAAAGGAGGGAAGCGGATGTAGCTCAAGCGATTGGGCTCCCACCTACCACATGGGAGGTCCGTGGTTTGGTTCCTGGTGCCTCCTAAAGAAGACAGCGAGCTGGTGTGACAGGCAGGAACAGCAAGCTGACACAACAAGATGACGCAACAAGAGACACAAGAAGAAAAACGTAATGAGAAACACAACAAAGCAGGAAGCAGAGGTTCCCGGTGCCTCCTAAAGAAGAGGAGCAAGACAGCGAGCTGACCCAAGAGGCAGGCGTGGCAAGCTGATGCAACAAGATGCAACAAGAGACACAAGAAGAAAAACATAATGAGAGACAAAACAAAGCAGGGGTCGGAGGTGGTTCATGCGATTAGGCACCTCCCTCCCACATCGGAGGTCCCCAGTTCAGTTCCCGGTGCCTCCAAAAGAAACAAGGAAGACAAACAGACACAGCAAGTGCAAACAACGAGGGGGTGAGGAGAAATAAATAAAAATAAATCTTTTTTTTTTTTAAAGGAGTATTTGGAAAAGGATTACTTCTCCTTAATCTGGATGAAACACTGATGTAGAGTCGCCAAAATTAGTGTTCAAATATATGATTATATTCATGCAAATGTTTAATCAGTGGCATATGAATGCAAATATATAAAAACCATGAGAGCAGAAGTTTTTCTTTGTTTTGTTCACTGCTGCATGGCTAGTGCCAAGAACCATTTGCAGGGCACAGTCACTCAAAAACTCTAATTTTAACTCTCAGACTATCCTGTGATTATAATGTTGCTTTTGTTGTAATTTATTATTATTTCACTGTGTAAACTTGAGGTAAGTGGTGATTTACCAATATTTAATTTAATCATCACAAAAACTCTGAGATATTTACTGTTATTCTTCCTGCATTACAGATGAGGAAATTGCAGCTGTAGATTTGAGAGGATAAGTAACTGGCTTAAGGTAACAAAGCTAGTAAGTGGAGAAGCTGGAATTCAAACTGAGACAGTAAGGCTGCAGCACCTGAGCTTTTAACCATGACACTGCTGCGGATGAGGAATCTAATCTGGAATGCTGTTTTTGATTCCTAGCACAGAAGAAACAGAAAACTAGAACTGACTGGAGAAAAGTAGGCACATAATAATTCCTAGTATTAACTGATCATCTACAATATGTAAGACTCTATTCATCACTGTTTGTTTCCTGGCTACTAAAGCAAGCACCATGAAATGGGTTGGCTTAAACGGGCATTTACTGGCTCACGATTTTGAGGCTAGGAGAAGACCAAAATCAAAGTGTCATCAAGGCAATGTTCTCTACCAGAAGAATGTGGCATTCTGGGGCTGGCTGCTGCGGATCCTCGGTCCCTGGCTTTCAGTCCACAGCAATGCACATGGCAGCCTCTCCTGGCTTCTTGGTTCAACTGACTTCCGGCTGCTACCTGTGCCTTTTCCTCTCTGTGGCCTTCCCTAGAAGGCCTCTATTAACAGGACTAAGACCCCTCCTGATCCAGCTGGCCTCACCTTAGCTGAAGTAACCTCATCAAAAGGTCCTATTTACAATGGGTTCACACCCACGGGAATAGATTAAGTTTAAGAAGATGTTTTTCTGGGGCACATAGCTCCAAATCACCACAGTCTACCCTCTGGACCCCAAAAAGACATGTTCTTCCTACATACAAAATACAAAATTCCATCACAACATCCCCAAAGCCTTATGTCACTCTGTAACAATGCTAAATACCAACTCATCAAAATCGGTCTGGGTGTGGGATAATGGCTGAAGGAAAATAAATTTGGATCAGGTTGAGTTTATTAATAGGGACCACTAAACAGAGAGTCTGGATTCAATACTGTAACTCAAGGGATTAGAAAGTGCTCTAATAGTTTGTGTGTTGACTGAAGAATGGACCAAAAGGTAGCCTATGTTGCCTGGGGTCAGAACTGCCCTGGTATACTGTAGATGAGGGGATCCAAAGGCTTGGAGAGATTGGATGTTAGAGTGGATTTATCATGTAAGACCTGCTAACCCACTCCAGGAATGTCTGGAGAACTGTAAGGAATAACTTTGCAGGACTAACTACATCATCCTTGAAGAGCTGTGTGGTAGATCTTCTCTGAAGGTCAGATATCCTTAAACATAATGGGAATGATCAGATCCTAGATTGGCAGAAGCCAAGCGGCAGCACTTAATTGCCAAAGACAAGGTGGGCGTGGCTACCATTGTGGACAGCAGAGCCAAAGCAGTAATCAGAATAGCCTGACTTGCAGAGGACTATGGTTTGGGCTAGTTGGTTATGGGGTACCCAGAAGTAAAATACATGTGCAGTTTACCAAATTCTTTCTTGATCTGTATAAGCAGAAGAGTTTATAGGTCAAGTGAACAAAAGTCTAACTTGAATAAAAAAATAACAGAGTCACAGCCCCTCAATCAATTCCCAGGCTTGATACAGTTTATAGACCCAGAGCTCCTTAAATGAATGAAGGCCAGATCCCATTGGGGAAGGGCCCTGCTACACTGCCAAGTTGAGAAGGGGTGGAATGTGATGGTTAAGTTCATGGGTCAACTTGGTTAGGTGATGGTGTCCAGTTGTTTGGTCAAGCAAGCACTGCCCTGATTGTTACTGAGAGGGTATTTCATGGTTGTAAAGCATTAGTCAGTTGACTGCATCTATAGCTGATTACATCTATAATCAACTAAGGGGAGTGCCTTCAACAATGAGAGAAGTCTCATCCAATCGGTTGAAGATCTTAAAGTGAGAACTGATGATGTCAACAATCAGATGGAAGAATTTCCACTCTACTTTAACCAGCCAGCTTATCCTGCGGGATCATCTAAAACCTCAATGGAGTTCCTAGCTTGCTGCTTGCCCTACAGAATTCAGACTTGCCCATCCCCATAGTTTGTTTCCCTGGAGAACCCTAACCACTTACACTCTCTCTAAATATAAACAATCTTACATGTCAGGAATTATTTTTCTGATGAGGAAACCAAGACTCAGAGAAATGAAGTGCTTGCCTCATGTTGTAGAGCTACGACGAGTGAGCCAGGATCCCTTGGATATGAAATCCAAAGTTCATGCTTTCTCCATTATACCATGCTGCCCCTTGCTACATCATGCTGTTCACAAACATGTTGGATCAAAAGCATTGCATGCATGGTGAGGGGCTACTGGGCAGTAAAGAGGAGTTTTATCCTAATTCATTGCCAGAAACATAGAGTCTTAGTGCCTGGAAAAATGGATAAATGTCTTGACACATAGTTAAAGCAAACAAACTTTGAACTGACTGAGAGCTTTCATAAGTAGGGATGACCCTTTCCCATTAAAATTATACATTCTTTATAGATGTCAGACTTCCTAAATTATTTATTAAGAATTTAGTATAGCAGGCATTACTTCTGGATATTACAAACCCTACTATCGCTTTAGAAGAGAGAAAAAAGAAGTCCTCTTAGGACTCAACTGCACAGGTTTTTTTTTCTGACATTTCTCATTCAAATAAATCCTTTAAACCTATCTGACAGTGTATCTAAAGTTTCCTCCTCAGCTTCCAGCAGTAACAGCCGGGCCCCCATCAACAGCAAGTGGGCCAGGCAGCAGGAAGGAGCCAGGGGGCTCTGAGAAGCAGCTCAGGGGCCAGGGAGAGGACAGAGGGGAGTGGGAAGAAGAGCAGGGCGCCGAGAAGGGAAACACATTTCACATTTCAGCTACCTTTCGGCAAGAACAAAAGAATCTTAATAGTGGCACTCCTTATGGCAACTGATACTACTTCTAGGTTACCTTTTTTTCCCAAAGTGAGTCGAAGGATTTGCTTTCTGGAACAGCAAATTTGTGCCAAAGTGGATGAATGTATTTCCAGAACTGACAGAACTGACCTCAAATTGGACTGGTCTATTAGACAGGAATCTTTCATTCACCACACACTGGTTTAAGCAAAAGGGGGGATTTCCCTTATTGACTCACGTAACTGAAATGTCCAACAGAAGACTGGTTTTAGTCTTGTTTAACTTAGGGCCTTAAACAGTGCCTTCAGGACTCTGTCTGTCCATCTCTAAATAAGCTAAACAGACTGTTGGTAGCTCCAGACTCACAGCTTATCAGTTTAGTCATTCTAACAAAAAGGGACAGCCCTTTCTGCTGCAGTGGAAAAGTCCCTGGGGGACCCTGAGTGGGCAAGCTGGGGAACATGCGCATCCCTGAACCAATCACTGTGGCTTGGAGGAGGCTGTTGCGGTTTGTCTAAGCCTGGGTGATTCGTGGGAAGCACGATCTATGCCATCCTTGGCAGGGATTCTCCAGGAAGTATTTGGTAGAAATTCCTGACTTCAGGAGTAAGAAGAAGAGCTGGACAGGAATATAAGACAATAGATATTCATACTAATTGCTATGCATTTATTTCTGTGTGTATTTCATGAATTCTTAAGAGTCTGAGGCTAAAAAATGCATCCAATTATTTTTCCATTTGTGCATGTACTTAAAATGATAAAAATGGGTAGCATTTATTATTTGCCTACCATCTGCCACTCTATTAGGCATTTAATATGTTTTCTCATTTAAATCCCACAACAGTCCTACTATTATTACCATTTTATAAATCAAAGAGAATGGAGTTCAGAGAGGTTAACTTGCTGAAGGCTACACAGTGAACAACTTTCCTGCAAAAGAATATTTATCCTATTTGATGCTAGTGACCACATCATTTTAATTTCTGCAAATGGTCATCACATACATCACACTATCACTAGTTCTCTGGGTGTACAGCAATAGTAATACTGATGATAATGATTAGCAGAGGTATCATTAAATTAATAATGTTAACATATTAGTTACTATCATTTATTGGGGACTTACTATGTACTAGGTGCTAAAATCCATTTTCTCTATAACAGCCACAGTGATTTCTTAAAACTATAAATCAGATCAGGCTGTTTAAAAGTTTTCACTGACTTGCCTCATAGTTAAAATGAAATCCAAACCTCTTCCCACGGGCTAAAGAGCCCTGCTTCTCTTGCTGGCCTCAGCTCACACCCCTCCCCACCATGCTCATTTTGCAACACCACACTTTTTTTTTTTCAGTTCAGCACATTTGCACTTACTGTTTCATCCTCTGGAAAGCTTTTGCCCTTTTTTGTTGTTTTTTTTTTTGCAGGGCTGATTCCCGCTGAACTTTCAGGTCTCAGCTGAAATATCACCTGAAGGAGAGGCTTTCCAGGACCAGCGACCTCAAGCAGCTCGCCCAGTACTGCCGCCCACACCCTATTGATTTCCTTCATGGTGCTTAAAGTGTATAATCCTCTAGCCCCATTCCTCACGCATGCTCAGGATTTATCACAGGACCTGGCACCTATTAGGTACTCGCACTTCTGAGGAGAGCAGGATTGTTCAGTATCCTTCAAACGGGACTAATTTAATAGTCATATTAAATTGTTTATATCATTGAGGAAAGGGGTGGTGGGGGGCTTGGGTAGCATGCCTAAATGCCGCAGAGCTGAGGAGCAGAACCCACACCCAAAGAGCCTGTGCGCTTCCCATCCTGTTTGCACTGGTGCTTTCCTAAATCCTCCTCAGAGTTGGGACTAACTTAACATTTCCCCCCAGTGGAAAAATATTGATTGATTATCCTTTTAGAGTCATTTATAAAGCATAAGGTAAGAACGCTTCTGCATTTTACTCCTTCTAGAAATGTTCTTTTCATAACTATTCTTGGCATTTTAATGACTCAGTGTCAACAATATGAATTTTTTTTTACAACTGTACAATTCCTGAAAATGTTTCAAGCTCTACATAGCATTGCTAAATATGAAACAAATTATACAACCCATGAAATACTCCTTACTGAGGACCTCAATTAATCCATTATCTGAATATGAAGAGACCAGATGTGGTTTTATAATTCCCTCCCCGCCCCTTTCCCCCTACCCTTATTTTTTTTTTAAAGGCAAGTGTCACTCCTCAGGTTAATTAGATGAAGAGACCAACTAGTCATTCCTAGTTTCTTTGAATCATTTTAAGTAAGAACCAAAGCACTGTTCCCTAATCTTCCTGCCCCAGATCTATGAAATTACCTCCATTTAGAAGTAGAATGATTTAGAGAGAAGGGTAAGAATCAGAAGGCCTGAGTTCTAATTATGGTTATAACATGATCTAGCTGTGACACGTCCTATGAGGAATGAAGGGAAGAAAGGACCGTTGAGTTCCCACTCTGTATTAGTAACTTAAAGTTCATAGTCTTATTTAATTTACTCCCAAACTCGATGGGTCATTATGTTCCCTATTCCAAATAGGTCCATGAAGGTCATGTAATTTCCTCAAAGGACAAGGGTGGTCATAGGCGGCAGAGAGGGTTCAACCAAGGTCTGAGTGAGTCCAAAGCCCCTGCATGGTCCTATTCACCACACGTCTGAAGTGCCTGCTTCTGCGCCCTCATCTGAAGATTGAGACGGCTGGAAAAAGTGTTTCTCAAGTTCTTGAATAAGCTGATTGCTCATAACATATCCATAAAGCCTGGTTTATGCCACAAATGCTTTTCAAAGAAATCTCAGTGAATCCTTGTGTGCCACATGGGGAAGGATGGAGAAACAGGTCGAAACCGAGAGGTGATTCCAGCACCATGTGGACAGGCAACAACGTAGAGAAAGCAGAGAAATGGCGGCTCACAGTTAGAGATGAAAGCAGAGGAATGGCGGCTCACAGTTAGAGATGAAAGCAGAGGAATGGCGGCTCACAGTTGTGAGTGAAGGAGTAAATTCCAGGACAGCAGAGCTGGTCCTTCACCCAGAGGGGAGGTAGTCAAAGTTTGCTTTGGATGCATCCTTCCTCTGCTCCACCTACTTTCCCCTTGGCCAGTCTAGGTGAGGGAGGAGCATCTTACTTAGAAGCCACAGTCCACAGGTCCCCTTCTGGAGCCAGAAATCTCAGGAGGGGCAGGTGAAGCAAACCAGGTGGGCAGAGGGGCCCGGCAGATCTGAGTCCAAACCCCAGATGTCATTTTGCTTGCTTTGTCTTGGCTTAGCTTTTTAATGTGGTCTGAGTCCAGGGTTGCTGGATTTAGCAAGTAAAAATATAGGACGGCCAGCTCAGTGTCAGATAAACAGCAAATTAGTTTTTAGTACAAGTGTGTCCCATGCAATGTCTGGAACACATCTACCCAAAAATGTACTCATTTTTCATCTGAACTCCAATTTTAACTGAGTATTCTATATTTTATCTGGTCATCTGATTTGACTCTCCTATTTTAAAAACTGTAAAGCACCTAAATAATAATATTGCTCTCTCATTCTTAGATGGGTATTAAAATCTTCCCCGGACTGAACAAATTCCAGTTAGCCCTTCGCTTGCTGCCAGGCTGGGACTTGGAAGCGGCTGCCACCAGGGGCTGCCTCTGGGGATGTGACATTTGGGACTTGATGCACTAAAGGAAGGCACACAGGAGATGGGGTGAGAAAAAAGGAACCAAGGATATGGGTTAAAGGTCTCTCCCTGCCTCTGACTGTCGCCCAGAGAGGCTGCAGAAAGAATTTTCATTTCTATATCTTGTATAGTCTAAGACCTATGAAGGAACTCTGAAAGTCACAATGTGCTTTTTTTTTTTTTTTCCCCC
>JAQZBX010007427.1:0-50615 GCA_029593785.1 Cabassous unicinctus
GCCCTCCTAAGCCAACACCATCTTTATTTTCTCCCAAGAATGTGTTTAAAACATGCATGTGTTGGGGTGTGATCTTCAATTTTTATTATTCACTTTTCTTATTTCTTCATCTTGAATATATGCTTCTTATAGTATTTTATATAAGTTTCTAGGTAATGAAAGGTATATTTGTTTTATAATAATTGATTTATAACTCCTTGGATAAATTACAACTGAGTCAAATTAATTGCTTTTCTGGAATAATTCTTAACATGTAATAAGAAACTTTATTGCAAAACTCAGCCTCCTCTTAAAACATGCATTAATTGTGTGTATGTGTGTTGTCTGTATAAAGAAATTATACCCTTTTCATTCATCATTGCAGAAGAAACACCTTGCCTCATTGTTTTCATGATATGGTAGATTACTTCTGTATTATGTAGCTAATTTGAAAGGCATAGAATCATTGCACAGAATAGACACATCTATAAACATGTGCTAAAGATCTTGAGGGTAAACAAAAGAGTTCAAAAATGGTAGAAACAAATAGGACAGAAGTAACCATCCATGCAAAACTTAGGCATCATGAGCATTTCCTGTAACTGAGAAAAATAAAGCCAAAAAATAATTTCATTTATCCTCTACAATATTTTGGGTTAAATACTAAAGTACTAAAGATGTATAGACTTTCTGCAATCATTATCATATACAATTCTCCCAATGAAAATTTGATTGTGGGGATTGTTAAAGATGCTGTAACTGAACCACAAGGATGGTAAGAAAATTGTAATTAGCAGGTGACACTCCTAAATTATGATTTCAAGTATCTAAGTCTACAAATCCCATGCTTTTCTTTCAGTACAATATTGAATGAAATTGTAACCATGTTTTAATCACTTATATAATTCAATCTAGAACCTAATACACAGAAGATGATCAAAATTGTTTGTTTAATGAATCTCCACAACTTTCTATAATAGCTTTTAACATGCATCCAATCTTTGATGATATAACCATTGCCCTTGCAATAGCAATCCCCTTTTTTATGCCTGCTCTTTTTGTAAGATTTTCCCTCCTTCTTTGATCTCCTCTCTACATTATTCCTGTCTGTCCATGAATACTTATGCATTTGAAAATTAAACTAAAAGTAGGTGTCAAAAACAATTAGAAAGTATAAGCAACAAAAGGCCTTATAATCAATAATATATTCAAGACTTTTTATTCCCTCCATTTTTATCTATAAAAGGGAACAACAATTATGTGAATACTAAATGAAATCCTTGATGTACAACTATGTGTACAGTAAGAAATACAATTATTCTAATCCAATCCAAATTGTGTTCAACTTCTAAAAATAGGACAAATGAGCAAAACAAGGCTTCTCAAAACTTGGAGCCAGTTTTGCAGTTTTGAAACTATTGAAGCTACTATTTATACAACTCAGAAAGAAAATCAATAGATTATTCAGTTACATATTGACACCTTTATTCGTTCACATACTTCATGCTTATTTTTCTGGTCACCTCAGTGAAAACGTTTTCTCTGATGTAGGGACTGCGTTACCAGCTACCCAATCTCTCATGACAATGTATATATAGTTTATATTCAAAGGAAGTTTATAAGATTAAAATGAAGAAAGGAAATAAAAATCAGAAGTTGGGGAATGCAATTAAGAAGGTGTTTAAAAAATTTTATCAAGGAGAATTCAATGAGTCCCTAATATTTTCAGATTCATTTATCATTGTACTTAACACTTATCATACAAGAACTTTCTTTGATATCAGTTATGTATATATATATATATATATATACACACACACATACATACATACATTTATATATACTAAATTCAATAACACACAACAGTATCATACTCATTATTTACATATTATTTCATTTTAATGAGATACCCTAGGTTTAATAAATTTAAAACACTTAAATCCATTCTTAACACATATAATCATAATCACTGGATAAATGTTAGTATTTATGATGATGACAATGGTATTAATCTTTGATATATTGGCCCACTATATTACAAAGTGCTTTGAATATTGTTTTCATTTGATCTTACAATAAGGAAGGTCAGAAAATTACAAAGGCTATATGAAAAAATATTTGCAATTTTTTAATAATCAAGAATTTTTTTTTTCATTCTCTGGAATTGAGTGTTTTTGCCAATGCTTTAAAAAGTACAGATACATGCAAAAATAAATTTGATATTGGACCCAAATAACTCAGGCTTACCTGTTTGTATTGAGGGAAATTTCATGCTTACCTTTATTGATTGAGGTAAAAAGCAGAGATAAAATTACGAAAAAGAAATTTAATGTTAGATAATGTCTTTAAACAAATGTTTTCTTCTAAAATATATTCTGCTGTAAGAACAAATAGTACCTTTTAAACAAGAAAAATTCTCTGCCCTGGGGATCAGCCCCATTCCCATATTAATTTCTAATTGAACTAAGCCATTCTTCCTGCCACTCAAGGAATTTGGAACAATCAAAAACATATATGACCATATGACTCCTAAAGTATTTTCTCAGTCTTTCTATAACTCTGGCTGTTAGTTTCTAATGTGTTTCATGTGACTCTTGGCAATAGAGATTCAGTCACATATTGAATAACATGCTTGTGATATATTGTTCCAGATATACCTCCTAAGGCCTGGCAAATTAGAGCTATGTTTTAACAGAGTATGATCAGTTGAAGACTTAAAGCCACTACCTTTTAGTGTATGGCCAGTTGAATTTCTATGTGTCAAATATTTGTAAAAATAAAGAAATGATGGCACTTCAGTTGCAGATGATCCTAATTTTAAAAGACATTGAAAAAGGAAACATGCCTATTTTAAGCCTTAGGGATATAATTGTTTAATTTAAGGATGGTGGACTCACAAAAATCTTAGTCTATTAAGGATAAACAGTTAAGAAAATTATAGAAAAATTTAAATTTGCATATAAAATATTAGGAAATGTTGAATTCATTAATTGATTCATTTACTGCACTTATTATGATGCTGAACAGTTCCTTTTTCAAACAATGTGGGAGCTCACAGGCTACCATATGTGTTTCTTGTAAAAGCACAAAGACCATTGGCATATTATGGAAGTTCTGCCCACTTCCACACCAGCTTTATCAGTATATTTACCCTGTTCAGATCTTACTCCTTTCTATTGATAATAAAATCCAAATGTGGAAACTTTTGGTAAGATTTTATATAAAGGATTTTCTTGAGTCAGTGTGTGCAGAATTGTTCAAGACTGAGACAGTTTGAAATTATTCCTTAAGAATTTGAATCTTAAAAATAATGTGTTAATAAAAACAAAAAAGGTAGTTGAAATTCACTTAGTCTGTTAGACATTCTGGGCATAAACTAAAAACTTCCTGTGGTCATTCCTTAGTCTGGTTCTCAGCTTCACCTTTTCAATGAGATGCCCATATTGTTTTTTTTTTCTTTTCAATTTGAGATCATTTTTATTGTTGAACCCAGAGAGATGAGGGAGAAACATAAACCAAGGGAATTGTCTATTGAGAAATAATAAACTAACCTGCAAGGCAATAAAGGTATTTTGCGGGGTTCTAGAATTGCAGTTCAAGGAGCACATAATCAGGTAGTAACCCACATTATGTCCCACCACGGCATTACTAGGCAAGGGTTTTTAAAGAAAAATATTACACATGTAGTTTGGGTTGGTGGATATTTGGGGTAAGCCACTTGTCCTTCAGATTAGATAGCTGAGTTATTTATGTTGTGGTTTGCTTATGGTGTCCTGATGTCCTTGGGGCTTTCTGGAACATTGTTGGTTTGCATACAGTGAGAGTGTGTGATAGCTGGCTGAGTCCTGCATAGGAATGGGCCATTTGAAATCTCTTAGCTATAGACACTGTTATTTTGTTTTTATATTTCTACCTATTTCATACAAATTTAAGGAGTTATTTAAACATTTTAAGCCCTTAGATATATTGCATGTATTATGAATATTTTTACAAAGTACTTAGCTCGTTATTAAACATCAAGTATATGCTAAATAAGGATCATCTATTGTAAAAATATTTTTTTTTGTGATTATTGAGAAATATGAGCATGAAGAACATCAGGAATTTATTAATACAAAGGATTTAAACTAAGCAGTTCTATAAAAGATGTAAAAATAATGTCTCTTAAGTTAGTTAGAAGTTTCTCTGCCATGAAAAATTCTGTAGAAAGAAGATTAAATTTGTTAGGAGAGTGATGTCATTCTCAATATGAATCTTTCATTCACATATTATTTTTGAGTTGTATAAATTGGAAGAACATGCAGAACTTCAAGCCTTGCTCCACCATCTAAATTTAGTCACAAAACTACACCAAGCGGGAATAGAGTCTAGAGAATATAAATTTTAACTGCACTGCCATATGACTGGCTAAGTCTTTCTCTATCATTAAATAAGAAAATGATGAATATCAGTAGAAACTAATGGTTTTCTAACATTAGTGCCTTTCTGGCCATCTGACCATGCATCTGTACATTTCTTTTCCTGCACAGAACATGCTTGAATGATCAAAACCTAAAACTCCAAGGAGTTACTGCATCCAGCTTAGAGTCAAGTATCTATATCAGGTTACTTGTTTTTCCTCTTATTCTAGAGATTATAAAACAATAGAATTGTTTCCAGAACCTGCTACCTCCCCTATATACATGGACGTGCAATCACAAAATATAATAAAGGAAAATATTTAGACTTTATAGGATTTAGAAATAAATTCATGTATGTGTAAAGATGAATGCATAGATAGATAGACAAATATGTTATAAACTGCGATCTATACCATGATCATGCATTCAAAGCTATCACCATAAAGAGATTCTATCAGTTTTCACCAATTTTGATTTCTTTTATTTTGTGATATTTAAAAATTTTAGCCATTAAAAGACCATTTCACTTTTACAACACCACTCATTTTGTTTTTGATATTCATTTTAATAATGGATACTGATGGTGAGCAATTTATCATGTGATTATTTGCCTTTTGTACAGCACATTTTGTGAAGTATTCATTCAAGTCTTTTGTCCATTTGTTAATTAAGTTGTTTATTTTCCTCATGCTGAATTTTAGAATTTTTTTATATTTTCTATATATATATTTGTTCTGTTGGATGTGTGATGGAAAATTATTTCAGCCAATCTGTATGTTGAATTTGCATTCTTTTAACAATGTCTTTTTCAGAGCAAAATATTTTCATTTTGATAAATCCAGCTTATCAATATCTTCTTTTGTAGATTGTGCTTTAATATCATATCTAAGAACTCATCATTTAACCCCAGTTTATAAAGATTTTTCCTATATTTTCTTCTAAATGCTTACAGTTTCACATTATATATTTAGATCTATGATCCATTTTTATTTAATTCTTTTGATAAAGCATGAGTTTTAGGTTTAGGTTAAATTTTTCCATATGAATGCCCAACTGTTCAGCACTATATGTTAAAGATACAATACTTTTAGTCTTAGTTTCCTGACTGCTCTGACATGCAAATGATTGGCTTAAACAATGGGAATTAGCTCATGGTTTTGAGGCCTGGAGAAGTCCAAAATCAAGGCATCAGGAAATGTTTTCTCCCCAAATTTGTAGAATTCTGGAATCTAGGTGATGGCAAACCTTGGCTTGTGTTGCTTTCTTGTATCATGTGGTGTTGTATTCTCTTTTCCCTTCTGGGTTCCATTGATTTCTGGCCTCTGGATTATTCCCAGGCTTTTTTCTTGTAAGGCCTACAGTAATAGGGAAAAACCCATCCTGGTTCATTTGGCCACACATTAACTAAAATTAATATCTTCAAAATGTACGAATTACAAATGAGATCCTATCTTGGGAATATAACTAAAATTAAGAACACATGTTGTTTTCTGGGGTACAGAATTCATTGTACCACAATTTTGATACTAAAAATTTTTTGCATATTTGTCAAAAGTCAATTGCAAAGACTTCTGGAATGGTTGAATCAGCAGTTCAGAAATGAGAAAACTGGACAAAACTGTCAACTGCAATGAAAAAAATCTGGAAGTTGACCAAAAATTTTGAAGTGTTTATGTATGAAAATAAATTATATCATTAAGAGCAGCAGGGATGAGTTGCATTTCAGCCTGAGTATACTTCCATTCCCTACTCAGGTCCATGGAGAGGAAGACCTATCATGGTACAGCCCATGAGGACTAGCATTTCTCTTATCACTGTTGGAGGAGGCACACTTTATTTTTAGCAGAGAATGGGGAATTCCATGGCTAAGGACATTGTGAAAAATATTAGGAGTCTCAGTGGAAAATAACCAGGAAAGACCCATATTACAGCTAGTCTAAAGTCTCCATGAGGTTTAGAAGAGACCAGAGAGAAATTTAAAGGCCAATTCTGTTCAGGAGAATAAGAAAGTTAAATAACACATTGATATAATCCCTCTCACCCTTTGTCTGATACATTCTGCACATTCATAAGGCTGCATATACATTCAGGAGGTACTAAGAAGAGTGCCAGCAAGTCACTTGTCCTTGGTCAAATGTAACTTTGAATGTGGAAAATAAAACTCTGGATAGTGTACATTGAATACCTTTCCCAAGCCATATATAAATTCATCACAAAGAGTAGAAGTCTTACTGGTTTCAAGTGTTTAAGCACATCTGGAAAATCACTGATGTATCATTATGGTATGCTGATCTGAGGAAAATCTTTAGTAAGTATGACTTAAAAAAAAACAAAGAAACTGGGCAGGGACCTAAGTGGTTCCACATAGTAAAGACATCAGAACAGCACAGAGTTAGTCTGTGCAAGTCACTAACCAAGCATACAAATAGCAACAAAACCAACAATAGAGGGAAGTAAAATCCAGAGTTTCCACAATATATTATCTAAAATACTCATTTCTAACCAAAAATGTTGAGGCATTCAACTAACCAGGAAACTGTGACACATAGACAGATAAACATCAATAGAAAAACAAAGCAAAGCCCTTAGAAACTGTGTCTGAGGGAAGCAGTTGTTGGACATAAAATATAAAGTCTTCTTAACAACCACTATATTAAATGCACCCAAAGAAATAAAGGAAACCATTAGAAGAATTTTAAGAAATAATGATTAAAATGACTCATTAAGCAGAGAAAAGCCATAAGTATATAGAAATTATTTTAAAAGAGGAAAATGGAAATCCCAGATATAAAAAATAAAATAAGAAATGAAATTTTCACTATACGTGCTCAATAGCAGATTAGAGCTGGCATAAAATAGAACTAGGAAACTTGAAGACAGATCTGTCAAGATGACAGCATCTTAAGAAGACAAAAGAAACAGGAATTAAAAATAAAAATAAAACGTGTCAAATACTAGGGGGAAACCATAGAGCTCATTTAAATACATGTTTTGGGAGTCCCAGAAAATGAAGATAAAGGGATAGAAAATATATTTTAAAAATAAATCACCAAATTTTGCATATTTTATGAAAAACATGAAGCTACCCATAACAAGGGATTACACATAGACACATGATTTTTCACTCTTGGATGCCAAAGACAAATTAAAAAAAAATCAAAGCAACAAGAAAAATATGACTTATCTCATCAGAAACAATGGAGGGCTGAAAGCTGTAGGGTAACATATTCAAATTACTGAAAAAGAAATAAAATTCTGTCAAACAAGAGTTATATACCCAATAAAACTACCACTCAAATATAAAAGCTAAATAAAGATATACTTAGTTCAACAATTTTTGAGGCTTTTTGTTGCTAGAAACTCTACCTCAGGAGAAATATTAGACAAAATCCTTCATGTTGAAAGGGGGTGATACCAGAAAGTAACTCAAATTAAAAAGAAAGAAATGGAGCCTGATAAATCGAATTACATAGGTAATCATAAAATACAGTTACAATATATATTTTTCCGTTGTAAATTACTTAAAGGCAAATGTGAAAAACAGTAATTTTTAAAAAGTAATTGAAACCTCTATTTTTGGTGCATCATGACCAAACTTACAGAAATAAAGATTACTATACAGGAATGGCATGAACAACTTTAAAATAAATGATTGTTGATTGGGTGTCACCCAGGGGTTTAGCACTTGTTTCCCATGTACAAGGGAATATATACACAAATGATTAGAAAGCTTAGACAAATAAAAAACTTACTGTACACACCAAAATTACTCAAAGAGATGCAGAAAATTGAATACTTCATAGACCAACAAATAAGGTAATTGACTTTGTAATTTAAAATATCCCCACACAAAAAAGATGTCAAAGTCTAGATGGCTCCAATGGTCAAATTTTACCAAATATTTTAAAAGAAATACCAACAATCCTCACAAACTTTTCCCACAAAAATGGAGGAATGCTAAAAACAACACAAGTCATTCTCTGAGACTAGTGTTATTCTGAAACCAAATATAGACAATACATGACAAGAATAAAAAACTATAACTCAATAACCCTGAAGAATATAAACAAAAACTCAATGAAAATATCATGAATGTGTTTCTTTGCACCCTACCAACAATGATGGAAATTATCATTTTTAAAGGAACACTTTTTTGAAAAGTAATCTGAAACTTCTTGGAAATGTATTTAAAAATATATATTCTTTCATTCTTTCACACTATATTTTACTGATTAAAAATTACTGCAGATTTACTAACCTGACTAGCAATGCCCTCTGCCAAGTGCAAGTTCATTAGCTAAATAAAACAGAATAGTTTTTATCATGTTCCTTAGGAAAATAAAGGGTAGTAAAAGAACTTCATTTAAAGGAACAAAAGCAATGGGATTCCATTTACCCTTCTCTTAAAGGACTTCTGAGAAGAATTCTGTGAACAGCATTTGTTTTAAAATAATGAAGCTACAAATTTTTGCTCTCTTCTATGTATCAAGAAGGGGCAAATGCATGCAATCAAATTATAACGATAGTAAACATCTCATTCCAATGTTAGGTACAGATTTAGTGGATTTAAAGCATTGGAAAACATTCATCCTTTTTGAAATATTGTGATGAGTATTTTGATTTTATGAAAATATGGAGAAGAATATTTGTGTTGTGCCTCTTTCTTTCCTCCTGCTCTCCTCCCTTCTTTTTTTCTTCCTTTTCTCCCTCCCTCCTTCCTCCCTTCTTCCTTCCTTCCTTCCTTCCTTCCTTCCTTCCTTCCTTCCTTCCTTCCTTCCTTGTTCCTTGATTTTCATTACATGGACTTTTCTCTTTACTTTAAGATTAATTGCCTAGTTGTTGTTTGAGTTTCAATAATAGGATGAGGTTTATAGCATATACACTGTTTGTTACCTCCAGGGGATCATTGTAATTTCCTTGGAGACTCCTTAGAAATTTAATATGAAATGATTCAATACAAATTGTTAATCAGTCTGAAATATATAGCATAATTAGAATAAAATTTGTAATCCAAGACTGTTGAATCTATACACTGATTGTCTTTAACACAGTTTCTTTCAAATTTTCTGAGTAACTAAAAGTTGAGGAATATTATGAATCCATCACAATGTCTGATCAATAAATAATATACTTTAATAAATTATAATAAGGTTGTTCTTGAATAGCATAATTGGAAGAAACAGAATAATTTCCAAAGTAATAAATATTCTAGATTCTAATGTTTTGTAAAGATTTCATGTTACAAGAATATTGAAAATGGAAATAAGAAATTATATAGCAATTACTTAAAATTCTACTTCCTACTTTTCTAAAGGCTTTATCATACATCTCATTGATATTCATAATTTACATGGGAAATTTTGAAACATTTTATTATTCATTCTCATTCAGAAATTGCCACAAATACCATAGCAAGTTATTACCTTTCAGTTGTAGATTAAGAGTTTCTAATTTGTTGTCCAATTAGTTTTTAAATTTTACTTCATTTTGTTTTTCCCAAAATACATGTTAGGATATTAGAACATTGTGGAATAGGAAAAAAGAGGTCTCTTTGTCATTGAGACAGAGAGACAAACACAAAAAACAAAAATAAGGATACCATATCCTCACACTAAATGAGGAAGGAGCATATAGTGCATGTTAGTAAATAGAGGGATTTGTTATCCCTTCATTAATGAAACATTTACTAAGTGGTATTCATTAAATACTCAAGTAAGAAACAATACAAACATTTTATATTATGATCCCTTGGTATTACTTGTTGTAACAAAGTAATTTGAATTTTGATACAGATTGGCCTGAATTAAAATCTCAATAGGTCAGTTACTTGCTCTGTGTTCTTGGATAATTTATAGAACATGTTTGAGACCATGGTTCATTATGGTGAAAGAATTGCCTCACAACACCCCTGTGAAGATTAAATAAGACAGTTTCTGTGAATATCCCTGAGTGTTGAAATTGTTGCAGATGATCATTAATTTCCCATTTTTACCATATTTTCTAAGAGTTTGCAAGCTCTTGCCTAGATTTCAAATTTCTCCCGTTCATCCTTTCTGTAAACTTGTTCAAGATGCTACAACCAACTTTTGTGTTTAAATACAATATTCAGACACTGGAATATAAAAGGATGTTGTCTTTCAGTATCTTAGGTACTGTAGAATTGAGACCATCAGTTTGAACAAATTTCAATTATTCAAGCACTTATGGAGATGAATTGTGTGCTTTTGGTATCACAGAATCACAGAAAGAGTTGTGTAACATACACTTCAAGAGCTAATTATTGAGAAAGAAAGAGAGGGAGGGAAAGAGAGACAGAGAGCATGTGAGAGAGAAAGAGAGAGTAAAATATTTGAAACAAATTGTTCCTAAATTGACAGCACATAATAAATAACATCAAAAGTGTGTTTGGAAGGCAGGAGAGCTCAGGAAAGACTTGGCTCATTTGGAAGATCCTGAATTAGAAACTGGAACTTATGTGCAGCTCATAGAGTGGTTTTATAAAAGAAGATATACAAAGCAAAATGAATATATGAACAGATTTGAAAGGATAGCTTGGATTTGGTTCCAGATTCTTCTTGAACCACAAACCTTTCAATTTTCTCTTTCTTTGAAATCATGATGAAAAACATGGCTGATATCAGGAATTAACATCCATATGCAATGCCAGTATTAAAAAGTTGATTAATATCTTTACTTTGTTGGTCAATTCTTTATGATTTCTTTCTATTAAAATAAAATTACTATAAGAAATACTACAATGCAAGAATTCACAGAAGTCACACAGTATGATCATCTTTTCTAGTTTATTCATTCAACTATTTATACAGTATCTCTTATAAATATTTCAGAAAACAAATAAAAAATGAGAATAAATACATTTAATTTCAAAGAAATATCATGAAAAAGGAAAATTGAGGGAAAAGAACTTTCATGCAAAATTGTCAATGTATTTGCAATAATTATGATTTTATTATTTCAAATTGTATTTTGGTTAATATAATTTTAATCCATTTCTGATAGTCTTATTATCAAACCTGTATAATAATGCACATTACATAGCTCAATACAAATTAGAAAAAATATATAGCCATTCCTCAGCACACCTAATTCAGATAAGGGCATATTTTTAGGGATGATTTTGAGTGAAAGAATGCTACTTTTAGCCACATTTTAAAATCAAATTCAGAAGTTTTTATAAAACATTTATTTTTTATTATTACAGATGTTTTATAACTCATGGGGACTCTGTGATTTTTGAAGGCATGGTGTACTTTTTCATAGTAAAGAAAACCTCAACTCAAGCACATAAAATGACCTTTCTATCTTGAATTTATTTTTTTCTCAGATGTTCCATAGAGACCGAAGAGCAGAAGGCATTTTCTGTTCAGTGGTGGGATTTGTTCTCCTGGGATTTTCTGACTTTCCAAACCTCCAGGGTTTCCCATAATTTTTCTTTCTCACCTACACATTTATCATGATAGGAAATGGTCTTATAACCTTATACAAAGGTAGAGTCTGCTCTTCAAACCCCTATGTATTTTTTCCTGGCAAACTTTTCCTTATTGTAAATCTGTGTTGGTCACTGTTCCCAAGATCCTGGTGAACCTTTGGACTCAGGATAGAAGTGTTTCTTTGCTGGGCTGTGTCAGACAAATGTGCTTCTTCTTCATTCTGGGAGCCACTGAAAGTTTCCTCCTGGCTGTGATGGCCTATGACCACTACAGGGCCATCAGTAAGCCTCTGCACTATCCTCTAATCATGAACCAAAAGACATGAATCCAGTGGGCAGTTAGCTCCTGGTTCAGTGGCATGCGAGTTCAGATAGGGTAAACATTTCAGGTCTTCTCACTGCCTTTCTGTGGTTCTAACCAAATCAGTCATTTCTTCTGTGACATCCCCCATTGATTAAGTTGGCCTGTGGTGACACTTCAATTAATGAGATATGTGTCTATATAGTTGACGTATTATTTGCCATGTTTCCTTGCCTATTGATACTTTGCTCTTATATCAAAATCATCTCCACCATTTTGACGTTGCCATCAACCACAGTCAGTTCAAAGCTTTTTCCACCTGTTCTTCCCACCTGATAGTTGTCGTTTTATTCTTTGGTCCTGTTACTATAACATATTTGAGGTCCAAATCAAATCACTCTTCAGGAACTGACAAAATGTTTTCTCTTTTCTACGTAATTGTGACTCCACTGTTTAATCCCTTCATATACAGCCTTAGGAACAAGGATGTGATTGCAGTACTGAAAAAAATTAACACTGAAGACAATTTAGAGGAGATATTGATCAATTTTTAATAATTTTCTCTCACACTTATCACATAAATACATTTCCATTTTCTGATAGTATATGAATTCAAAATTATCATATATTTTATGTTCCACATCTGAAGTAATTGTGACTGTTTCTTTAACAAACAAATCAATTGGTTTTCAAAAACTCTATTCCATAGCACAATTCTTCTTTTTCACTTTAAATTACAATTTATCCATTTTTCAAAACTTTTCACACTTAGAATTTTAATTAGCAATTTGTTAACGAAATAGTGATTATCTTTATGATTTGTCAAATATTTATAATCCTTTGGTTTTATTCACATTTGTTTCTAAAAAAACTGCAATTTCTTCATGGTATACATTAATTTGTTTGAGGAAAAGAACAAAGGACTAAATTATAAATCGTAAGTTATATTATAAAACATGATAAAACAGAATAAAGGGTTTTAATTGATTTTTCTTTCCTCAGTATCAATTAAGATAATATCTTCATGTTTATCTATAGGAAATTGAAAATCTTGTTTTCCTTCCCACATCATTCCTGAATATATGGCAATTGAACATCAAATATCTGAGCTGACTCTACCATCTTGCTTTAAATATATTTCATTATTCTCTTTCACATAAGTTTCAATGATGCATTTCCAATTTGAATTCTTGATTGAGTAAATTTTCAGTGCAAAAGACTTTATGACTTTTCTTACACCTAATTTAAGAGCAAATTTAATGCTTAGAGGGGTGAATGAAAAGTTAAATCAGAGATTAATGCTAAATTAACTAATATCACAAGTAAAAATCGTAAAATTTGAAGACGCGTTGCACCAACTACATACAAAATAGATTTAAATTAATGTAACTAAATCTAATTTTGCCCCTCTTATTTTGTTTATTTATTTGAAATTTATCAGAGAGTAAAGATAAAATCATGAAGCAGTTAATCATACACATCTTAACATGATAAAAAGAAAGAAAAAAGACTTTAAGGTATTATCAGTATTGCACTTAACCACTTTTCTGGTTTGAATGTACAAATTGGGTATATTCAAAGTCTCTATTCGAAGGATTTTTGTTAATGCTTGCAAAATGTATCATTTATATAACAATTATGCCACCTTAAAAGTTTGATTATTCTTACATGTATTTTCTCCTTTACTTTATTTTCTCGGTACAAGACAGTATAATCAATTTTATCTATAATATTTTGTTTATAAGTTTGATTTTTCATTTAAAAGGCTTACCTTTTAAGCAAGCATCAGATAATGTGATATCTTATGTCAACTTTGTTTTGTATGAATATATGAATGTAAATATCTTAAACTTCCTCAAGTATTTTTTTGCATGTATCAATAATTAAATATATGTTCCATGGTGATCATAATGATGATGTTGAAGTATATTGCAGTAATGTGGGAGTGCAATTCCTTTCTCTAAATCTTAGACAAGTAGGTGGTACAGTGTAAACAAGACAGTCCAGAAATCCAGATAATCAATTTTTTAGTTCCAATTTAAACTGTGCATTCTTGAGTCACTCAATTAACTGTTGTTTGTCTCAATTTCACAGTTTATAAAATGATAATAAAGCCTAATACACTGACAAACTTATAGCAATATTATTGATATATAATGATGATCATGGATCAAAGAAGTTTTGGAAAATTCAGGAACACTGGGGAAGGAGGCACCTGGAAAAAATCCAGTTTCGCAGAGAATTAAGGTTATCCCTTAAACTTGAAATTATATTAAGTTACACAATATTTGTGCAAATCCTTCTATAATGACCTCCAAATATCCTTGACTTCTGGCATGCAGAGGTCTTGCTGTTTTGGCTTCTCCAGGCCATCATGAATAAATATTTCCTACTTTCTGTAATCCCAGGGCCCATTGCTATGTGTAGACATAGGGTGGAGTTTGCCTTTATACTAATTCTCCATTGACTAATTCATTTTCTTCTATTTCTCAGTTCTCTTTACTTCCCATCAATGAATATTCAAAGTATTTTGAAATATTTTCCAGTCTTTTATTTTTTAAAATATGCTTCTCATATTTGCCTGTTGTCATACCTTATTACAACAGAGAAAATCAAGTAGCTTTTAAGATTTATCACCAATTCTAATTGCAATCCTAATGCTTTTATAAAAGAAAATGGCAAACTTTTCCTCACATCTCTTTACCTTTTATTTTATATGATATATAAAACAGTTTTCTGAAGTTTACATGCACTTGTAATATGGAAGCTCAATATATGTGCAGATTTCAGATAAATTAATAAACAGTGTTTGCTGAATATTTTCACTGTCACAGAATACTGACTCTCAAAGGTACATCATATAGGCATATGGCAACCTTAATCAACATAAATATAATTACATATTTGAATGAAACCAATTAGAAATGAAAGTCCATGAATATATTGGCCACATACACATTATCTATCTTCATCATCATCAACATCTAGCTATTATCTGCTTGTATACAAAGAGTAAACATATATAAAAATATGTGTACATTTTGTATGTGCTGCTTATTATGCCAGAGTTCAATAATCCTCCCCCACTGAGCTTTTATATGTGCTCTCTACTAATTATAGAACTTCTTTAAAAATAAGTTTTATTTTCCATGTTTTATGTGACAGAGAAAGCAACATTTCATCAACATAAAAGACCTATATACTACATTACTATCTGAAGTTAATATATCCATACATTTGATATAGATGATAGAGTAATAGATATATACATTTATAAATGGAAGGAATAAAAAAGATTTTCTATTGGTATTCCCTACATATTCTTTCAAAAAATAATCCATTGGTACAAATGCAGATTCAAACTTGATACTTTCAGTAATTTCTTTCCCTAATTTAAAATTTGTAATCTAGTAAAGACTCCACACAGACTGTTGAACTCTCCCCTGCCCCTTATCAATTGACTTCAGTTCAGGAAGGCCAATAAATATCTGTGTTTGTGTTTCTGAAGAAGTCAGTTTCTCAGCACTGTAGATGAATTGGTTTATGAATATTTCATCCAAACTAATTAGGAACAAAAGATTATCTTGATAGTAAAGACAATATAATTTCCAAAGTGTTTATATTAGCTGAATACATTCATCATATTTTACAAGTTGTGGTGCAAATGAATTTTTTGGTACATTTTCATCATTGAAAGTGATGATTGCTTTAGATTTTTGCTTACATCACCTAATTTAGTGATAAAATAGTTTTTAAATATCTGCTCATTGATGTTTTAGAAGGGTGGGGTATCCTATTATCTATCAAAATAAGCATAGTGTTTGAAGAACACAGGTCTCATTTGCCCTTCTCTGCAAAAAAAAAAAAAAAAAAAAAAAGGTAAATCAGTTCACATCAGAGTGATTAATATTTTAAAATCATATTTTACCTTTTGCTTGTTATCATTTTCCTAAAAACCAACTTTTTTCCATATGAAAAGTTTGGGACATTGAGAATGATAGTATTTCTCAGTTTCTCTCTCACATCATTGAACATTAAATACCTTCAAGAGTGACCCAATTTCTGACTGCAAATTTATTATGCTTGTAATAAAAAAAAAAATCCTCACTCCAATCATTTCCATTATCTCTTTATAGTTTTGTATGGGTGTGTATGGGTGTG
The DNA here is from genome assembly GCA_029593785.1 of Cabassous unicinctus. NCBI lineage: Eukaryota > Metazoa > Chordata > Mammalia > Cingulata > Chlamyphoridae > Cabassous > Cabassous unicinctus. The sequence continues at coordinate 16,292 of JAQZBX010007427.1, forward strand.
TTGTTTGAGATTCTTAATGATTTATTCCTTGTTTGCTTTGCAGATGGGCAAGGTAGATAATTACTTCTTGAGTTTTCCCTAAGGATGATTAATACATATTCTGGCTGTATTGTAGAAAGTAATATCATACATCCCTATGCACTAGGATCTAAGTATGTTTATGTAATAACAGGAGCAAAAACTGGAAGAGAGAAAGAAGGGAAGGATAAAGGACATCTATCTTATATCATTGAGCTAATTGGAAGCCAGGCTCTAGAAAGGTGTAGTTGTTGGAAATATAGTTGAGACATAACTTTTTAACATCATATCTGATGGAAAATAGTAAGTGTGTGTCTGTGTTACTTTGAGGTTTGAGTTTGCAAAGAAGACCCTTTAGATGATATTACTATACTACATCTGTTTTTATGTTTCCTGATATCAGCAACCTGCACAGGACCAGCTTTGGTGTTGCCAGCAACTGATTAGGATTTTCCCTTGTGTGGAAAGCCTCAATATATCAAATACATGCTAAGTGACTTTGAATCCCATGCCTCAAAATCATTAACTTTCTGGTATTGCCAATCCTTTGCCTTGAAGTAGCCACATACTATTGGCAATACCAGAAAGTTAATGATACAAAAATGGAGTTGGCAAAAAATTGACTTTAAAGTACTTATAATATGTAAAAGAAGATGATAAAAAATAAGTTGGACAATCATAAAAAGGTGGAAAACTTCACCAGGTTCTTGAAATCCGTGAAGAAACAAATGGACATTATAGAATTTAAAACTAAAATATCTAGATGAGTGACTTATTGAATGTATTTTATAGCAGATGGACTATCAGAAAGCAGGGGATATGGTGTAAAGGAAGGGTCAGAAATGTTATATTAAGGATCTTTGGCTTAGAGCTTACAGCTAATATGGTATACGATGTCATCAGATTAATATATGCTAGTATAACCCAAATATTCAGAATGCCCTTGTAGAAGTGGCCTTAAGAACACAGATATTCCTTGAGTTTGCTTTGTCAAGTGGGTCTGCATGAGAATGAGTGCTCTAAATGCTTTCCTTTTGCCACAGAGCAGAGTCCTTATATATTCTACACACTAGATGGCACCAAGGGAAGCTAATCACCTAAGCAAGTCTCTAAATCCAGAATTCACAAAACTTCATTTTCTTAGAGATAATTGGTGTTAACTGAACTCTCTCATTAGGCTGGGTGATATTCTTTTTCCCTCTCTGTATATATGTTTTTCATATTTGCATATTATCTTTTAGGTGACTGCTCTGCTATTTTGGTAGAATGATAACACAGTTCTCTCTTCACATGATACTCAGGTCCAAGTAAACCATCTTCAAACAAAGATGTCTAACTTTTGTGCTTCGTACCCACACCAGTTAGTTGAAATCACTTTATGACTGACCAATGAAAACAGAATGGAATTAAAATTGAGTTCATGTTTTAGACAAATATCAAACTAGCAAAAGCCAAAGGTAATTTCCCCATAAATCAGTCCAGGAGTAACTATTAAAACAAGAAAAGTAAATAGAGATTCCAGGGAGTAGAAAAATGAACTGTAAGAAGAAAGACTTCTTTTGGGAATATGGTAAGCTAGAATATTCAGAACAAGACTCTTAGGGGGGAAAAAAGATTGCATAAAGCTATTTTAAATCAACTCAAAACATAAAAGACATTCACTTATTACTAAATCAAGCACTTAGGAAGAAAACATCTTTATCATTTACTATGTGTAAAAATACATATATTTGGAACCAGTGGTAAAAGCAATGTAATTTAAATTGCAACAAAGTCCAGACCGTGATCCTTTATAGCAGAAGAAAATGTTATCTACTTGAGTCTATCTTGTCTTTTACACAAATGCCCAGCAGTAAAAAAGCCAAACAGAGACAGATGAAGGAGAAAATCAAGATCCTTAATCAAGGGTAATGTCATTACAATTAAAACACAGATAACTCATATATTATGATCATCAGAAAAGGAAATAAAACAAGTTTAATAAATGTGTTTTCAACACAGGGAAAAGCTGGATAACACCCATAAATAAATGGGAAATTTTAGCAGACAATTGGAAACCACAAGGAAGAACTAATAGGAAATTCTAGAACTGAAAACAATTATATCAAAGTGAAAAGTTCATTGAATACTATTATATTCTGCTGGACACAGATGAAGAAAAATCAGTAAACTTGTGTACTAATATTCAACTTATCTAAACTGGAGCTAAGGAAAAATAATTATGATAACAATAACAAAAAAGCATAAAATATTTCATATTCAAGACTGGGTATCTTGTGTCTCAATATAAATGGCATAATATATGCATAATTTCAACCCTAGAGCAGAGCAAAATGTAGAAGAATTATTAGAAGAGATAATATCTGAGATCAAAATTGATAAAGTACATAAATACTCAGGTCTAAGAATATTTGTGAGCACAAAGCATAATGAATGCAATGTGAATCACTCTTAGGCATAAAAGAAAACCAAACAAAACAAAATCTGGAGAATGGAAAAATCACCCAGAAAAAAATCAAATATAAGAACTGATTTTTCATCAGAAAATAATACTTATTTCATTAGAAACTAATGTCAAAAGAACAACATCTTTACAAAGGTAGGATTAAATTAAAATTGTGAAACTGTTTTCATTTATCTAGAATAAATACACAATAAAATTTTTCTTATAAAAATATCACCAGTTACAAAGAGCTTCACTAGTGAATCCTAAATATTTTAGCAAGATATAATTTCAAATTATGCAAATTTTTCAAAGAATAGAAAAGTATAGCTTCCTTTCCTACTTGCATGACCAAAATAAATCTAAAACCAAATCCTGAAAAGGATTTTACAAAAAAATAACATTACCAGCTAATATCCCTTATAAGCATACATACAAAAATCCTTAACAAAGTATTAACAACTATAACTCAGTGCTATATAAAAAAAGATAATATAAGCAAGAGAGATATTTCCCAGAAATTAAATGTTGATTAAAATTTGAAATGCAATCTATTACTTAACCATATTAAGATTAAAGGAGAAAAGCCACATGGTCATCTGAAAAGATGTATGAAAAGAATTGAGCAATTTAAAATACATTCAAAAATAGAATGCTTTAAGGAATTACAAAAAGTAGGAAACTTTCACAGACTGATATAGAGTATCTGCATTTGTTAATCTAATACTGCAAAAGAAATTACCAAAAATTGTAGTCAATTAAGGCAATACCTAGGAGCAAGTGTAGCTCAGTGGTTAAGCAGTGCTTCATGTGTACAAGGCCCCAGGTTCAATCCCTGGTACCTCCTAAAAAAAGGGAAAAAATCTAAGAGATATCCAAGATGAAAGAGTAGAGAAGGGCAGGCTGCACTGCTCCTCCAGAAACTGTGGGAAAGCAAGGAGGCTTGTGAGTCACAGAGTTAGCCATGGTGCTATGGTGTCAATCACAGAAGGTGGCTGGAGAGGGGGACCTAGCTGGGCACTGAGGGAGTGGTGGGGAAAAGGCAATAAGGTAGATGGGAGCTGTGGAGTGAGGTGGCTGAGGATGGGACGCTAACTGAACACCAAACAAATGGAGGGTCCTAGGACACTCAGGGCAGTGGAGAACAGCCCAGAGAGTCACCAGAACAGCAACCAGAAATAGGACAATTGGGCCAGTGAGAGGGAACTTAGCAAGTCACCAGAGGGTTGAGAAGGAGGCCTATTTATGTTTTTTCTTCCTCTCTTTTCTCTCTCTTTCTTCAACTGGGTACCTGCAGAGAGGTGGGCAGTGGGGTGATTGATTTGCAGACATGGTCACCTGACAAGGAAGGTCCTAGTCAGTTGCAGGTAACCTGAAAGGGAGATCCAATTGGGTTTTTTTGTTTATTTGTTTTCTCCTTTCCTTCCTTCCTTCCTTCCTTCCATCCTTCCCTCCTTCCCTCCTTCCTTCCTCCTTCCTTCCCTCCTCATCTGGGCACACAGAGAAAGCAGGCTGCAGAGGATTGCTTGGTGGGCTTGGGGGCATGGGCAGCAACAGAGGAAGCCCTTATGTGGAAGCCTGTGACCTAGAAGGGGTGCCAAACATTTATTGTTGTTGTTCTTTTTTTTCTTTTGTCTTCCTTTTCCTTTTATATTCCTTTTACTCATTTTTTTGTTTTTTATTGTCTTTTTTCTTTTGATTTTATTTCTATATTTTATTAGTTTTTCTATATATTTTCTTTCCTCTTTATGTATACATACATATATAATTATTTTTGTCTCTCATTTTTTCTTTAATTTTTTTTTTTAGTGAAACATGGGCAATTCTAAAGATTTAGACTAAGAGGACCCAAGTGTCAAAGAAGACCCATAGCCCCAAGCCAAATAAAAATAAAATCATAGGCAAGAGACAATAAACCCATCAAGATAAAAAGACATTTGGACATCAGCATAATATTACAATCCATATTAAGGAACAGGCAGATATGGCCCCATCAAATCAACAAACTAAAATGTAGATTCTAAAACAACTAACCAAAGATATCCAAACAAATGTCCTATATTAATTCAATTACATGAGAGAAGAGATAAATGGATATTAATAAGAAACTGGGAGAAAGGGAAGTGGAAGTAACTCAGTGGTTTGAGCACCTGCATCACATGTTTGAGGTCCTGGGCTCAATTCCTGGTACCTCCTAAAAATAAAATAAAATAAAAATACAGTGGATAAACATAAAAGAAATTGCAAACATATATAAAAATACAGATCTTTTGGTTATGAAATGCACCATGGAAGAAATTAAAAATACACTACAATCACAAAACAGTAGATTTGAACAGGAAGAAGAACAAATTATCAAAGTGTAAGATAGGATATTTTAAAATGCACAGATAGTAGAACAGGTAGACAAAAAATGGGAAAAATCAGCAGGGAACCAGGGAATTGAATGACAACACAGAACATAGAAACCTATACATTTTGGATATCCCAGAGGCAGAAGGAAGGGAAAAGGAGCAGAAGGAGTGTTTGAGGCAGTAATGGATGGAAAACTCCCAACTCTTATGAAGGACATAGGTGTACATGTTCATGAAGTGTAGCATACTCGTAATAGAATAATTCCTAGCATATCTACTCCAAGACACAAAATCAGATTGTCAAATGCCAATTATAAAGAAAGAATTCTGAAAGCATCAAGAGAAAAGAGATTCATCATATATAACAGTTGCTTAATAAGATTAACTGCTCATTTCTCATCTGAAACTAAGGGGGCAAGAAGGCAGTCATATGTCATAGTTAAAGTGTTGAAAGAAAAGAAATAAAAATCTGCCAAACAAGAAAGCTGTATCCAGAACAATTGTCCTTCAAAAATGAGGGAGATTTCAAAATATACACAGATAAACAAATATTGAGAGAATTTGTCAACTTCAGGAAATACTAAAGGGAATTCTGCCAGTTAAAAGAAGAAGACAAGAGAAAAAAGTTTGAAAGAGAGTGTATAAAAGAAGACTATAAGTTAGGGTATTTAAAAGGCAAAAAGAGAAACATTAAAATATGACATGTAATTCTAAAGAAAAAATGGCTGAAATAAGTACTGCCTTTATAGTAACACTGAATGGTAGTGGATTAAAATACCCAATGAAGAGACACAGACTGACAGAATGAATAAAATAAAAATATGACACATCTATATGCCATCTACAGGAGACTCACCTTAGGCACAAATATTTTGCAAGTAAAAGTTGGAAAATAATTTTCCATGCAAACCATAATCAAAATGAGCTGGGGTAGCTATACTTATATCAGACAAAATAGACTTTAAGTGCAAAACTGTTGTAAGAGATTTAAAAAAGACACTATATTACTAAAAGGGACAATCTACCAAAAAAGAAAGAACAATCATAAATACTTATATACCTAACCAGTATGCCCAAAAATATATGAGACAAATACTGGCAAAATTAAAGGGAGAAATAGGCATCTCTACACTCATAGTGGGGGACTTCAATATACCACTCTCAGCAATAGACAGAATATCTTGAGAGGGTCAGTAAAGAAAAAGAGATCTTAGAGGAAGAAGACCTAATGGACTATAAAGAACATTGCAAAAGAGGCAAGATGGTGTTGGTTTAAGTGGGGACTCATCATCTCTCTTGCAAAAGACAGCTGATTGGGGACAGAATTCTGCCTAAGTAAGCTGTTCTGGGAGCCCACAGAGCAAGAGCATTTGGGACATCGATCTGGAGGGACCTGGACAGGAAGATAGATTGCACAAGATAAAACAGTGAGTTTTTCCTGAGCTGGAAATTATGGATGCAAATGACTAAGCCCCATCCTCAGGGCAAAGGGCTAGGGTGAGCCCCAACTACCGCCAGCAATTCAGTGAGAGGGAGCATTCTCTGAGAATGGAAAAGTTCTGGAAAAGGGTTAGAGGGGTTTCCTTTCTGTGAGTTTGGTTGCCTGGACCCCCTTAGAGCTTTGGGGGACACACCAACAATTTGAAGTGGCACCAGGCTGAGGGGAGAAGTGAATCTTCTGAGGAAGCCTGATTTACCTAGCTGCCCTGGGATATGGAGGTTTGGTTTGGGAGAGGGTGAACTCAGCCAATTTTATAGTTCTGTGCTGAGGACTATCAGAATTTCAGCTCACCTAAGGGAGTCAGGCACTGGGAAGTGTTTGATAAGTTTCCACAAGCCTATTTAAGGTCCCCTGTGAGGAAGGGGTGGTCTAGAAGAGGCTTGTAAATCATTTTGGGGCAGTGTATTTGGGTGTCTGGACACCCTTAGAGCTTTGAGGAGCACACCAGCCAGCTTGAAGTGGTAACAGGCTGAGGGGAGAGGCAAATCTGCTGAGGAAGCTTGATTTACCTAGCCACCTTGGGATACAGAGGCTTGGCTTGGGAGAAGATGGACTCAGCCAATTTTATAGCTCCATGCTGAGGACAATAAGATTTACAGCTCCCTTAAGGGAGTCAGGCAGTGGGAAGTGTTTGATAAATTTCCACAAGCCTATTTAGGGTCCCCTGGGAGGAAGGAGTGACCTAGAAGATGCTTGTAAATCATTTTGGTGTGGGGAAGTTGGTTGTCTGGACCCCCATAGAGCTTCGGGAAGCACACCAGCTGGATTGAAGTGGCTCCAGGCTGAGGGGAGAGGTGAATCTGCTGAGGAAACCTGATTTACCTAACTGCCCTGGTATACAGAGGCTGGGCTTGAGAGAGGGAGAAGTCAGCCAATTTAATACTTCTGCACTAAGGACTATCAGAATTTCAACTCACCTAAGGGAGTCAGGCAATGGGTAGTGCTTAATAAGTTTCCACATGCCTATTTAGGGTCCCCTCAGCAGAGGGTTGGTCTAGAAGAGTCTTGTGAACCATTTCAGTGAGGTGAACTCAGGCATCAGTATATTATTTGAATTTCAAAAGGGAACTCAACCTGACCAGGAGAGGGGATGGTGGATCTACTCATACAGCCTGCTGAATCCTGATGGTACAGGAGAGTAAAACCTTCACAAGGGAAAGTGAATAAACAGCTTTCTGAAGAGCTAACTGACCCAATTAGCAAGTTAGCTCATTGGAGGAATTTCAGTCTTGAATATATGAAGTACCTAGTTCAATTTTCGACTCCTCTAAGAGTAGTGATTCACCAGGATATCTAACATCCACCTGGTAATACAGGACAGGTAAAACACAATCATTATTTTTGTACTAACTTCTTTTGGGTTCCTTATTTCTTAAAAAAAAAAAAAAAAAAAAAGGTTACTCAAAAAAATTAACTTACTTTACTTGCTAAAATCTTCCTCAACACCTGCAAAGAAAAGCCTGCAGGGTAAATGATTGATGAACACAAGCAGACTGAGAGGCACCACAAGGGCCCAAGAAGGAATGCTGTTCTTCCTTAGCTTTGTTTGAGTGCTTTGTTGTGTGTTTGTTTGTTTTGTTTGTTTGTTTGTTTCTTGCTTTTCTTTCCTCTTTCCTATCCCCCCCCTTTTTTTAATTAGGTGCTGCTAGGTTATTTCTTCTTTGCTGTGCTTCTTCTTACTTGATTTCCCATTTTCTGTCTACATTGAATTTTTCTGCCAACACTATCTCTGTTCTTTCCTTCATCTTTATATCTTCTGCTTTCTGGTGTGGTTCTTACATTCCACCTTTTATCAATAGTCCTCAAATTTACTGCTTTTAATATCTATCTTGTCATTTAGCTTTTCCTTTCAGCATTTTCTTTACTCTTTCTCCCTCTCATCATCATTCGGGCCTTTTAAATCATTCTATATATTTTTCTCTATTTGGTTTACCATTCCATTGTAGGTACTCCACATTTTTTCCCCTATTACTCTACACTGCCTACATGAGTTAAATATTCATTTTACTAAATATCATATGACCCATCTTCTAACTTTTAATATTATTACTATTAACTTTTTTCCTTTCTTACCTCTTTTGATTTCTCTGGCCCTAAATTTTTCCCTTCAAGGGAACATAGGATACAGCAAGGAATTAGAACAAGAAGAAAAAAGTGTCAAAGAGAAAACTTAAACACACAGAACCACCCACTAAATAAAACTTTAGAGCAGAAAGAGAAGCTAATCAACTGATTAAACCTATCAAGATAAAATGATGACCAGAGGGCAACAAAAAATTACAAACCATACTGAGAAACAGGAAGACATGGACCAGTCCAATGAACAAAATAAAACCAGGAAGAGAGGCAGAACATCAAACAACTAATCAAAGCTGCCCAAATAAATATCATGGACCAATTTAATGAAGTGAAGGAAGAGATTAAAGATATTAGGAAGACACTAGGAGAACATACTGAAGAAATTGTAAGCATACATAGAAAGAAAATGAATATGATGGTGATGAAAGGCACAATCGAAGAAATAAAAAAGACACTGGAATACAACAGCAAATTTGAACAGGCAGAAGAAAGAATTCATGATGTGGAAGACAGTACATCTGAAATCAAACAGATAGTAGAATGGACAGATAAAAAGATAGAAAAAATCCAGCAGGGACTTAGGGATTTAACTGACAACACAAAACACACAATCATTTGCATTATAGGCATTGCAGGGGGAGAAGAGAAGGGAAAGAGAACAGAAGGAGTGTTGAGGGAAATAATGACTGAAAACTTCCCAACCTGATTGAGGGAGATGGACATACATATCCAAGAAGCACAGGGAACCCCAAACAGTGTAAATACCAACAGGACTACTCCAAGACATATACTTGTCAAAATGTCCAATGCTCAAGACAAAGAGAAAATACTCAAGGCAGCAAGGGAAAAGAGAACCATCACATACAAGCGTAGTACAATAAGATTAAGTGCTGATTTCTCATCTGAAACCATGGAGGCAAGAAGACCATGGTATGATATTGTCGAGGTACCCAAAGAAAAAAACTTCCAGCTATGAATTCTCTATCCAGCAAAGCTGGCATTCAAAAATAATGGGGATTTCAAAATGTTCACGGATAAACAGAAATTCAGAGAGTATGTCAATAAGAAACCTGCATCTCAAGAAATGCTAAATGAAGTTCTACAGGTTGAAAGGAAAAAACAGGCGAAAGAGAGTTGGAGGAGAGTGTAAGAACAACTAAAAAGACAAAAAGAGAAATGAAAACAACATATGACATACATAAACCCAAAGAAAATATGGCTGATGTAAAAAATTCCTTAAGATTAATAACATTGAATACTGATGGATTAAACTCACCAGTCAAGAGAAACAGATTGGCAGAATGGATAAGGAAATATGATCCATCCATATATTGTCTACAAGAAACCCACCTTAGACTCAGGGATTCAAGGAGGCTCAAAGTGAATGGCTAGAAAACTATTTTACAAGCAAACAATAACCAAAGAAGGGCAGGAGTAGCTATCCTAATATTGGACGAAATAGACTTTAAATGCAAAATTATTGTAAGAGGCAAAGATGGACACTACATATTAGTAAAAGTGCTAATCTTTCAAGGAGAAAGGATAATCATAAATGTTTATGTAGCTTATCAGGTCACCTCAAAATACATGAGGCAAACACTAGAAACACTAAGTGGAGACATAAATGCATCTAGAATTTTAGTGGGGGATTTAATACACCATTATCACCATTAGACAGAATATCTAGACAGAGAATCAATAAAGAAACAAAGAGTCTGAATAATACATTAGAAGACCTGGACCTCATAGACATATAAAGAATGCTACAACCAAACACTGCGGGATATATATTCTTTTCAACTGCACATGGATCATAATCCAAGACAGATCACATGCTAGGCCACATAACAACTCTCAATGAAATCAGAAAGATTGAGATTATACAAAGTAATTTCTCTGACCACACTGGAATGAAATTAGAAATCACTAAGGGCCAGAGAAACAGAATAGGCATGAAGATATGGAAGTTAAACAACACACTCTTATACAAACAGTGGGTCAAGGAGGAAATCTCAAAAGAAAAGCGTACCTACCTTGAAACAAATGAAAATGACAACACAACATATCAAAACCTATGGGATGCAGCCAAAGCTGTTCTTAGAGGAAATTTCATAGCCATAAATGCATATATTAAAAAAAGAAGAAGAGTAAAAATTGAAGACCTAACTGCACACCTGCAGCATCTGGAAAAAACAACCAGAAACTAACCCCAAAGGAAGTAGAAAGAAGGAAATAACAAAGATTAGAGCAGAAGTAAATGAAATAGAAAATAAGAATGCACTAGAAAAAATAAACAAAACCCAAAAGCTGGTTCTTTGAGAAGATCAATAAAATTGACAAACCCTTAGCCTGACAAGCAAAGAACAAGATAGAGCAGATGCAAATACACAAAATAAGGAATGAGGAAGGAAATATCACCACTGTCCCCATAGAAATAAGGAGTATCATAAGAGTTTACTTTGAAAAAATATGCCAATAAGAATGAAAATTTAGAGGAAATGGACAAATTTCTAGAAACTCACAAGCACCCTCCATTGACTAAAGAAGAATTTGATGGAATAAATATTCCAATTACAAGTGAAGAGGTCGACTCAGTCATCAAGAGCCCAGGACCAGAAGGGTATTCAGGTGAATTCCAACAAACATTCCAAATAGAGGTAACACCAATCCTGCTTAAGCTCTTCCAAAGAATAGAAGTAGAAGGAACATTGTCTATTTCATTCTATGATGTCAACATTAGCCTAATACCAAAGCCAAACAAAGATACCACAAGAAAGGAATATTACTGACAAATTACTCTGATGAACGTGGATTCTAAAATCCTCAAGAAAATACTTACTAATAGCATTCAACGATATATCAAAAGAATTATACACCATGACTAAGTGTGTTTCATCCCAGGTATGCAAGGATAGTTCACCGTAAGAAAATCAATCAATGTAGTACACCACGTGAACAAATTGAAAGGAAAAAACACATCGTCCTCTCTATATATGCAGAAAAAGCATTCAACAAAACACAGCACTGTTTCCTGATAAAAACACTGCAAAAGAGAGGAATAGAAGGAAACTCTCTGAACATGATAAAGGATATATATGAAAAACACAAAGGTAACATCATCTTCAATGAGGAAATCCTAAAAGCCTTCCCTTTGAGCCTGGAAAAAAGACAATGATGCCCACTATTACCACTCCTATTTAATAATGTCTTAGAAGTACTTGTTTAAACACTGAGGCAAGAAAAAGTTATAAAAGACATCCAAATTGGAAAAGAAGAATTAAAAACTTCATTATTTGCAGATGACCTGATCATATACATAGAAAGCCTTAAGAAATCTACAAGAAAGCTTCTAGTACTTATAAAGCACATCAGTAATTTTGCAAGCTATAAGATCAATGCTCAAAAGTCAGTAGCATTTCTGTACACCAATAACAAGCAATCTGAGGAGGAAATCAAGAATAAAATACAATTTACAATAGTAACTAAAAGAATAAAGTACCTAGGAATAGTTTTAACTAAAGATGCTAAGGACTTATATATAGAAAACTACACAACATTGTTAAAGGAAATCAAAGACTTAAATAAATCGAAGAATATTCCCTGTTCATGGATAGGAAGTCTAAACATCATCAAGATGTCTATCCTACCTAAACTACTCTACAGTTTCAATGCAAACCCAACAAAAATCAACAAAAACTAACTACAAAGTTTATGTGGAAAGGTAAGAGGCCCCAAATTGCTAAAGACTTATTGAAAAAGAAAAATGAAGTTGGAGGTATCACACTACATGACTTTATAACATACCACAAAGCTACAACAGTCAAAAAAGCATGGTATTGGCACAAGGATAGACATACTGAGCAATGGGACCAATTTGAGAGTTGTGATATATATCCTAGCATATACAGTCATCTGATATTTGACAAGGACATGAAGCCCACTCAATTGGGAGAGAATGGCCTCTTTAACAAGTGGTGCTTGGAGAACTGGATATCCATATCCAAAAGAATGAGAGAGGAAGACCATCTCACAACATATACAAAAATCAACTCAACTTGGATCAAAGATCTAAATATAAGAGCCAAAGACAATAAAGACCTTGGAAGATAATGTAGGGAAATATACACAAGACCTTGTAATAGGAAATGGTTTCATGAACTTCATACCCAAACTACGAGCAGCAAAAGAAAAAATAGATAAATGGGATCTCTTCAAAATTAAAAACTTTTGCACCTCAAATGACATTATAAAGAAAATAAAAAGGCAGCCTACCCAATGGGAGAAAATATTGGGCAACCATATATCTGATAGAAGCTGAATATCCTGCATATATAAGAAATCCTATACCTCAAAAATAAAAAGACAAACATCCCATTTGAAAAATGGCCATGTGACTGAAAAGACACTTCTCCAAGAAAGAAATACAAAAGACTAAGCAGCACATGAAAAAATGCTTGACATCGCTAGCTATTAAGGAAATGCAAATCAAAACTACAATGAGATACCATCTTACACCCATTAGAATGGTGACTATTAAAAACGACAGCAGACTATAAGTGTTGGAGAGGATGTAGAGAAATGGGAACACTCATCCACTGCTGTTGGGATTGTGGAATGGGCAAACATTGGGGAGGACAGAATGGCAGTTCCTCAAAAACTAACTATAGATCTTCTGTATGATCCAGTAATTCCACTGCTGGGTATATTCCCAAAGAAGTGAAAGCAAAGACACAAACAGATATATGCACACCAATGTTCACTGCAGCATTGTTCACTCTTGCCAAAAGTTGGAATCAACCGATGTGCCCAAGATCAGTTGAGTGGATAAACAAAATGTGGTACATACATACAATCGAATATTACTCAGCTGTAAGAAGGAATAAAGTGCTAACACATGGGATAACATGGATGAATCTTGAAGACCTTATGTTGAGTGAAGCAAGCCAGGCAGTGAAGTCTGAACAGTACATGACCTCATTGATATGAATTAAGGAAACTGAGCAGTCTCAGAGAGCTATGGTCTGAAAGATAGGTTTACAAGAAAGAGAAAGAGAAGAGAAAGTTGTGCGCCATCACCCATATGGATATACTCTATGGTAAAGTGATAGTGTGTAGTTGCATATTGAAGGGATAGGACAGGTGGGTATGATATTATTGGGTTCGGTGGTGCAGGGTTGACATGTGTTTAGATTGGGAAGGGTGGGTTAGAATACCCAAGATACTGGGGGCAGAGATGGGAGAGGGACTAGGTGAACACTTGGGATTTGTGGGTATGAAGTTGAAAGTACAGAGGTGGGAATGCTCTTTGGGCAATATGACAAGGAAGGGTCACTGGTTTAGTGTGTTGGTTGGGGGACATTTGGGACAGGGTGCACCTGGAGCAGGCTTCTAGATAGTTTGTGAGTGTTCCTCCTGTCATAATGTGTTGTATCACGGTATGGAGACCCACATAATGAGTGAGAAGGAGTTGGACTCCCATCTTTGGGAAGATCAATTTGTTTAGAAATAAACAGGTGGGTGTCTCTCAAGAGCAAGGGCAGTTCCTAATAGGGGAGGACAAACCAGTTGTCATGACCCCTTGTTGGGTGTAACTATGAATCTTGTCATCCAATGAGTTATGCCAGAGAGTTGTCATGGGCCCCAGTGGGTTGAGGAGGGAGGAATAGAATAGATCAACTGGTGGTATTGTTTGGTCAGTGGAAATATTTTTAATTACCTTACAGCGATGGAAAGAGGACACAGTAAATATCATCAAAATTTATAAAAGTGTGCAGACTAAACTGTAAACCTTAGTGCAAACCATTAACAATATTTAGTAGCTATGTTATACTATTTGTATATTAGTTAAAACAATGCTATCATCCACTTACAAAAAGATTTTAATATGGGGTGAAGAAAGGGGAGGTGGTTGGGTATATGAGAGTCTCTTGTATTCTATGTGTGAATTTGCTGTGACATAAAAAGTCTTTGAAAACAAAATGAAAAGTAGTGAGGCAATGGAGAATGAGAGGGAGAAGGTGACACAGTACAGACTGGACACCAGATATTGCAAGGATAAAAAGCAAAATGTCAAAAAAAAATTATAATTTTGTAAATATTTTTCAGTTGTAATATATCCCAATCTTTTAATTTTATTTTCTTTTAGTTTTTTTTTTTTATTAAGTTTTCATGTATTTTGTCTCTTACATTTAAACTTATCGTTTTTATTTCATTTTTTATTAATTTTATTTGGCTATTGTAATAGCTTTATCTTTAAGAAAAGCTTTGGATCACAGAAGGGTTACAACTGGGGTGGGAGAGGATCATTGGTCGGGGGTTTCAGGGATGGGGAGAGCATGAGAAAAAGTTCACTTGAACATACATACAAGGTATATAAAATGGTTCAAATGTTCACAGGGCATGGTCACAGTGGGTGGAGAATCACTCAATTAATGAGAGAATACTGAATACCCAACCTGGAGAGCTCTGCCACATTCTCCAAATTCTGCAACAGTCCCCCAAGTGCAGGGGCAGTGTCTGGCAAAGGAGAATGATCCACTGATGGGGCCTTGTTATTGATGACTGGCCTTATGAGTCTTTGTTCTTGAAATTGAAACATAGTTTATTGTTATGGGGTGCCTAAGGATTGTCTCCTTAGAGCCTTCTTGTTGCTCAAATGTGGCCTCTTTCTAAGCCAAACTCTACAAATGAATGCATTACCTTCCTCCCAACATGGGATATGACTCCTGGGGGTGAGCCTCCCTGGCACCACTGGATACTACGAAGTGGCAACTGGCAAGATGACTAGAAAAAGACCTGGAATAAAAGGGGGAAAAGGTGAAGACAAATGAGTTCATAAGGTGAAGAGACTTCTAAGTGAGTCGGGAGGTCATCCCAGAGTTAATACTTAAGCATATCTCAAAAGGACCTCAAAGACTTCCAAAGTGGATATCACCCCAAAAAGAGGGGCTCCTGATGGCTCTGGAGACACCCAGGTCATATGTCAGGGTGGATAGATCTGGAGTTTTGGTGCCTTGCCAGTGGGCCTTACTTTGGAATTTGTGCTCCTGAGAGAGACAGAATTGGACTCAAATATGTCTTCCCTGCACATGGTTCATCTGTCCCTTCTATTCAAACCTATATGTGGTGCTGCAGTTTGTAGGTGTACATCCAGAGACTGGATGTCTTTGGGCTGTCCATGTGCCAGCTGGGCCTGGAATCTTAGTGGAGCTGCAGCTCCTACTCTACAGCTCAATGTACTAACCCAGGACACCTGACAGGGAGATGATGATGGACAATGGCCATCCCAGGGAATGGAGAGAGTCAGCAGAAGCAGGCAGTATAATCCCATCCCTCTTATCCATGGTATAAGAGCCCCATATCAATTGGAGTTGGAGTGGACATCACCATCCCAGACTCCTCAGTATATGGGGAAGAACTATGGACTAGAGTGGACTTATTGGTATTCTTTTATAGACATACTGTGATTCAAGCAATGGAAGAAATTACAACAATAATGTGGAGCCAGTGGCCACTGCAGGATCTGGTGGCAGGGAGAGGGAAAAGCAGGTGTAATACAGGGGATTTTTGGGGACTTGGTAATTATCCTGAATGATATTGTAACAACAGATATAGGCCATTTTATATCATCATATAACATGGAGAACTCTGGGGGAGATAGTGTGGTCTACAATGTGAACTATGGTCCATGCTTAAAGGCAAAGCCCCAGGATGTGTATATCCATTTCAGGTGATGTGCCACACTAATGAAGGACGTTTATGTGGGAGGTTGTAGGTGGTGTTGGATGTGAGGCATATGGGAATCTGTAAATTTTTGAATAACATTTATGTAATCTAAGTATATTTTTAAAAAAAAATTTTAAAAAGAAAAGAAAAGACTGTCTGGGCATACCTGTGAAAATTAAACACCTGAAAGAGCAAGCACAGGTCCCCCTCATTCTGTAGATGCAGCAGAAGCAGATTTGCCCGAAATCCATAATTCAGGGATGCCCTGCACAGAAAGTATTGTGAGTGTGTAAATCTTGGGAGGGGCACATATAGAATCCTTTTAAGAATATGCAATTAAAATAAAACAATATTTTCCCAAATTTCAAAGTATAGTGTGGGAGTTTTAGATTATTTACGAACTTAAGAAGGAGAGATTATGTTTGTAAACTGCTCTGTTTATCTGGTTCTGATTCCCTTTGATTGTATTAGATTCAGTTGAAATATCTAATTACTTTATATTAAGATTAGGGCTTGGATTCTACCATGTCAGTAGGGTGTAACTCAACTTAACTCCCCACCCCCTTGATGGCCTATATAAATGGACACACACTCAAGAAGACACACAGAAGAAGATACAGGAGAAGAGAGGAGAGAACTTTGTCAGTTTTGATCCTTAAGCCCTGGGAACAGGTGAGCTATTCACCTGAGAGTTTGCAGCTGAAAAGACCAGAGCCCTGAGCAGCTGAGAAGGCCTGGAAAGAAAAAAGCCCTTCAGCCTACAGCTGAGATCAGAAAAAGCTGGGCCTATGGAGCCTCAAGAGGAAGAGGAAGACTTAACCCTCTCAAAGATTGGCAGCCATCTTGCTTCAATATGTGACCAAAGATTTTGTGAGAAAATACCTCTCATGGTACCTTGTCTTGGGCACTTTAGTGTCTTTTAACTAAGATTTTATCCCAAATAAACACCCTTTATAAAAGTCAACAACTTTCTGGTACTTTGAATCAACACCTCTTTGGGTGACTAACACATATAGTAAGCACCATTTTGCAAACTTAAACCCATATCTAAATGAATGAAAGCCCATGCCATTTTTCCTAGATTCATTGAGTATTTCATTGGGTTTTGAAAGAGTGCAATTTTTATATCTCAATATTTTATAGGAATTTCAATACAGGTGTACATTGGATGTATTGCAGTTTCTGTTCCAAAACACTGAAATAAATCAAATATTGAAATAAAAATAAGTAAATGAAGACCATTGCAGACCAAGACCATTGAAGAACAAGATGGCAGAATATATATTCTTCTCAAGCCCTCATGGATTATTCTTCTAGTTAGATGATATGTTAGGTCATAGGCAAAGTCTCAACAAATTTGGAATGACTGAAATTATACAAAGCATTTTCTTTGAAATCAATGGAATGAAGCCAGAAGTCAAAAACAGGAAAATTCACAAATATATGGAAATTAAACAACTTCTTAAACAATCAGTGGATCAAGGAGGAAATTGAAATAGAATAAGGAGATATAGTGAAGTGAATGAAAAAAAGAACACATCATATCAAAACTCATGGGATGCAACTAATTCAGTGCTGAGAGGGAAATTTATGGCCATAAATACCTACATTTGAAAAGAAGCAAGAGCTAAAATAAAATATATAACTGCACATCTGGATGAACTAGGAAAAGAAAACAAACTAATCCCAAAGCAAACAGAAGGAAAGAAATAACAAAAGATAGAGCATAAGTGAGTGAAATTGAGAATGAAAAAAAAATCATAGAGACAATTAACAGAACCTAAGCCTGTTCTGTTTTTGAGATTAATAAATTTGAAAAACCCTGAGCTAGACTAACAAAGAATAAAAGAGAGGAGATGCAAATATATAAAATCAGAAAGGAAAGATGGGACATCATCACTCATCCAACAGATATAAAAAGTATTATAATGGTATACTATGAAAAATTGTATGCCAATGAGTTGTACAAGTTAGATGAAATAAATTTCTAGAAACACACAGGTAACCTGCACTGATGAATGAAGAACTGGAAGACTTCAACGGACTAATCACAAGTAATGAGTTTGAATCAGTCATCAAAACTACCCCAATCAAGAAATGCCCATGACCCAATGGCTTCAAAGGTGAATTCTATTAACAATTCCAAAATGAATTAACACCAAACCTGCTCGAATTCCTCTAAAGAATTGAAGAGAAGGGAATATTAACAAACATATTCTGCGATACCAACATCACCCTAATACCAAAGCAATATAAACAGGCTACAGGAAGGGAATTTCTCTAATGAAATGATCTTTCTAATGAACTTACATGTAAAAATCTCACCAACATACTTGCAAATTGAATCCTAAAAAACATCAAGTGAATTATACACTATGATTATTTGGATTTTGTCTCAGGTATGCAAGGATGGTTCAACATAAGAAAATCAATTAATGTAATAACCCACATTAACAGATCAAAGGAGAAAAATTACCTTACCATATCTGTCAATGCAGAAAAGACATT
Source organism: Cabassous unicinctus (assembly GCA_029593785.1). Lineage (NCBI taxonomy): Eukaryota > Metazoa > Chordata > Mammalia > Cingulata > Chlamyphoridae > Cabassous > Cabassous unicinctus. The sequence continues at coordinate 34,920 of JAQZBX010007427.1, forward strand.
CAACAAAATTCAACATCTTTTCTTGTTGAAAAAAAAAAAAAAGCTTCAAAGATTGGAATAGAAGGAAACTTCCTCAATATGATTAAAAGTTATGCATGAACAATGCACAGCTAACATAACACTTATTGGTGAAAAGGTAAAGGCTTTCCCTCTAATATCTGGAAAATAAAATGATGCCCAATGTCACCACTCTTATTCTTGCCAGAGCACTTAGGCAGGAAAAAGATATAAAAGGCATCTGAACTGGAAAGGTAGAAGTAAAACTTTCAATATTTGATGCTACTATATACTATATATATGTAATTTTTTCACTAATGATACTATATATATGGAATATATATATATAAAATGATGCTATACATAGAAAGTCTTAAAAAAAACTACAACAAAGCTACTAGACCTGATAAACAAGTTCAATATAGTGGCAAGATATAAGACCAACAAGCAAAAATAAGTAGTGTTTCTTTAAATTAATAATTAGTCATCTGAGGAAGAAATCATTAATAGAATTCCATTTACAATGGCAACTAAAAGAATCAAATATCTAAGAATAAACTTAATTAAAAATTTAAAGAACTTGTACACAGAACATCACACAACATTCCTAAAAGAAATCAAAGAAGTCCTAAATAAAAGGAAGGATATTTCAGGTTCATGTGCTAGAAGACTAAATATCATTAAGATGTCAATTCTATCTAAATTGATTTATAGATTCAACATAAACACAATAAGAATTCCAAAAGCATTTTTACAGAAATGGAAAAACCAATTATTAAATATATTTGGAAGGGTAAGGGGCCCCAAATATCCAAAAACATGTTGAAAAAGTAAAATGAAGTTGGAGGCCTTATGCTACCTGACTTTAAAGCATACTACAAAACCACAGTGGTCAAAACTGCATGGTATTGGCACAAGGCTGGACATATTGACCAATGGAACTGAAATGAAAATTAAGATATATACCTGCATATCTACAGCCAACTGAAAATCAACAAGGCTGCCTAGTCCATTAAACTTTAAAAAATGGTGCTGGGAGAACTGGATATGCACCTCCAAAAGAATGACAGAGGATTTCTATTTCATACGCTATTTAAAAATTAACTCAAGATGGATCAAAGACCTAAAATAAGTGTCAAGACCATAAAACTTAGAAAATAATGTAGGGAAGCATCTATGTGACCTTGTGGTTTGCAATGGTTTCATGAATTTTACACCCAAGTGTGAACAATGAGAGAAAAATTAGATGAATTGGAAGTCTTAAAAAATTTTTTTGCTTCAAAGAATTTTGTCAAGAAAGTGAAAAGGCAGTGTACAGAATGGGAGAATATATTTGGAAACCATATATCCAAAATGGGTCTAATATCCAGTATATATAAAGAAATTCTACAATTCAATAATAAAGAGACAAACAACCCATTTAAAAATGGGCAAGAGACTTGAGTGGATACTCTCACAAGAGTTAATACAGATGGCTAAAAAGCCCATGAAAAGATGATCAACATCACTAGCTGTCAGGGAAATGTAAATCAAAACTATAATGAGATATCAATTTCAAACCTACTGAAGCAGGCTTCATATAGGGAATCAATAGATGGATCTGGAACCTGGTGAGAGGGTCATGTGGACATCAGTACCCAAGATAGCTGCTGAAAGCTCCTCATGAGATTATTCCCAGAAGCCAGGAGAAGCCTCTACTATTCTTCAGAGGCTCTATAATTGGGGCTTCCTAGGGAACTGAGGGGTGGGGTAATCAGTCAAGCAGCAAACACCTGGGACTCCTCCCATGCCATTAGGAAAGTGGTGGAATAATTAATAGTTTAAAAAGCAGGTGCAAAACCTTTCTCAGCCCTGTTGCTCATGCCCCTGCTGCTCTCACTGTGTCCCCACTGCATGGATCACAAGAAAGTAAAACCTGGGCATTTATTATCTATAATGGGAACTTGTAGTCTATAAATCAGCCTTCTCTCTAACTCTTCAGTCCCTTACCCTCTACTGGAGACCCATGATCTGTTATTTTCTCCCATTTCTTAATAAATTGCTGGCCTAACTTATCTAATGTGCTCTGAAATTCATTTCTGCAGCATAAGTCAAGAACCTAGATTAAATCCGATAATACTTCTAGACTTTTTGCTGTTAAAAAAAAACAGAAAATAACAAGTGTTGAAGAGGATGTGGAGAAATAGGATCACTAATTCACTCCTGGTGGATATACAAAATGGTGCAGCCATTCTGGAGGACATTTTGGCAGTTCCTCAGGAAGCTAAGCATAGAATTGCCATATGGTCTGGCAACCCCACTTATCACTATATACACAGAAAAAATGACAGCAGGGACATTAACATATATGCACATTAATTTTAATAGTGGCATTATTCACAATTGCTAAAAGATGGAAGCAACCCAGGTGTCCATCAACAGATGAATGGATAAACAAAATGTGGTATATACATCTGATGGAATATACTCAGCTGTAAGAAATAGTGCAGTAATGGACATTATGCAACAACATGGATGAACCTTGAGGACCTTATGCTGAGTGAAATATGCCAGACATAAAAGGACAGATTTTGCATGATCCACTGACATGAACTAAGGATAGTGAGCAGACTCATGAAACTAGTGTCTGGAAGATAGTTTGCCAGGATTTAGAAGTGGAGTAGAGATTGGAAAGCTGATATTTAATGTTAAAAATTTATAATTAGGTTGGTTGTACTGGTTTGGAAATGGACAGAAGTGATGGTGGCACAGTAGTATGAGTATAATTAACAATGCTGAAGTGTGAGCGTGAATGTGGTTGAAAAATGGAGTTTTGGGCCATCCATGATGCTAGAAGGAAAGCTACAATATAAAACAGGGCTCTATGTAACACAGTGAACTCTGGGGTGGCCAAAGATTGTGGGTAAGAATACAATATAAGAATGTTCTTTCAGTATTTATAACAAAGATATGTTACTAGTACAGGGTGTTGATAGTGGTATGATATATGGGGGGAAATGCAATTAAAGCATGTTTGCATGGGATAAGAATGTGTTTGCATTGTTACAGGTATGTTTTCTCAATAGATTGAGGGCCACAAAGAAGACAGCAAAATATTAGACTGGTCTCCTGTGGAAGTTCTGCTACTTTCTCAAACAAAATCATGAAAATTTCTGGCATAAGAAAATAAAACAGGGAAATATCTTAAGCCCTTTATTTTAATTCTTGTACTTATGAAATTTATTCCTCTAAAAATGAAACAGCCTAATTATACTTGATGCCTAATGGTTACCACCAGCAAAATTCCTTGTTACTCAAATATGGCCTCTCTTGAAGCCAAACTCAGCAGGTGAGCTCACTGCTTTTCCCTAAATGTGGGACATGACTCTTGAGAATGAGCTTTCCTAGAACTGAGTGTTATTGTCAAGTGATGACAAATGATTCATTTGTAAAGGGACCTTAAACAAAAGTGGTAAACATTAAATTTAAAAAAAGAGTTTTTATGGGCAATAATCAAAGCTAGTCAGAAGGTCATTATGAAGGTTCATTCATGTAGATCTCAGGCAGATTTAATTTAAATGCCACAGTAAATAAAGCCTCAAACAAAAGTTATCCCAAGGGCTCTGGGAACGTGTGGACACCATAGGCAAGGCACACAGCCTCATGAAATCAACACTCCCTCAGTGGTCCATATTAGGGAATATATGATAATCTATGTCTTAAATGTAAAAGAGTTATACTTATTTATAATTCCCCAACTCATGATTCTTCCACTCCTTTTAGTTGAAACTGTAACTCTCAATAAATTCATTAAACACATCTCTCAGAGACTTAAGTTATTGAACCCAATGTTCATATGCTGATTGAGCCCTAAATCCTAGCAGAATTGCACCCAACATCTACTCTCTAGTTCTTCAGGCTTGCCCAGGACAATAAGCAAAATTATGATGATGGACAAGTCCCATCCCAAAAAACAAGGAACATCTACAACTGTGAGCAAAACAAGTCATTCCATCTACTCCTAATATCTAAGTCCTTTCTCAGTCTGAAGCAGTCAAAGTGGACATCATCCCATATCCCTCAATATTGAGGAATGAATAAACATAAGAAAATTTGTAACCATGTATCAATATATGATTATCATTACTATAGTTATCTTGTTTTAACAAAAAACCTTGTAACATTGCTATAAACATAGTAGTTGCAAGGGGTTCACGAGAGAGAGAGAGGGAGGAATAAGTGGAACACAGGGCATTTTGAGGGCAGCCAAATTGTTCTGCATGATATTATAATGACAGATACATGACATTATACATTTGCCAAAGTTGATAAAACTGTACAGCACAAACAATAAACTATAATACAAACAGCAGATGTTGGTTACTAACAATGTTTCAATATTGGTTCATCAATCGTAACAAATGTACCACACTAATTTAAGATGTTAATAATAGGGAAATTATGTGTGTATGGAGAGGTTAATGGGAATTCCCTATATTTTTGGTGTATTTTTTCCATAAATCTAAAACTTCTCTAAAAAAGAAAAAAGAAGATAACAGTATCTATTTGTTACTTGTGGAACAGTACACCTAGCAGAGGTTTAGTGGAGTTTCCAAAATGCTGCAATCAAAGTGTCAGCTGGGGTAGGCTCATCAACTGAATATGTGGCTGGGGAAGACAGTTGAAGGATGAGGACCACTTCATTATTGATGGATATTGGTTGGAGTCTACCCTTACTTATTTCCTAAAGACCTCCCTCAGTTCCTTGTCACTTGGCCTCCAATGTTATAGTCTTCTTCAAAGTCAGCAAGAAAAAGAGAGCTCCTAACAATGCATGTTTAAAAGGGAGGTACAAAAGAGTCGTTGGTCCATAACAATTCTGAAATCTTAGGGGAGGAAATTCCCAGGTTTCAGGTCTTGGAATACTTTTAACTGACACTCAGGATTACCTTCTGGGCTCTTGCTCTTGATTACTTGCAGTAATATCTCTTGTTGTGGTCACTCTGCTGAAATCGGGTAGACCACATACTATCCAAATTTATTTCATATGTTGAGACAGATGATACCATGCACACACCAATGAGGTATGAGAAGATTTATAACTTCCATAATGAGGCTCTCAGAGGAGAGCTGTGTGGCTTTCAAGCAAGGCCAAAAAACTTCTTGAGATTACAGATTTTTAAAAAGTATTAGGTGATGGAACTAAGGTGAGGCTTTCCATGTGCATTAGATTCCTGTTATTGCTGTAAGAAATTACCAAAAACTTGGTGGCTTAAAACAGCATGCATTCTATTCAATTCCATACTCAAAGAGAGGGAATTGAAGAAAGACATAAGTCTGGGTATGCAAGTATGATGGAGCTACTCTAAAGTCTTTCTTCCAGAATTTCTATGAAAATCCTATAATAACACCATACATAGTGGCAAAATATTGAGTATTTTCCCTCAAGACCAGAAAAATACAAGGATATCCACTATTACTCTTAATATTCAATATTGTAAAAGAGGACCTAGACTTTGCACTTTGGCAAGCAAAAGAAATTACTGCATACATATGGTCAAGGGACAGTTTGCCATTTCTATCTTGACCATAAGACCATAAACAAAATATAATTTTAGGATATGAATCTCTTCTAACACCAGTTGTGTAAAGATGATCTGGCTTTCCAAGAAATAATAGCAAACAAACAAAGAAAAGAAAAATGAAATAATTATTTGCATCATTTGATAATCTCTACATTGTAAATATCCTCACCATGGAAAATCTGAAACTACCAAAATGATATCTCTGAGTGCAGAGTTTAAATATGCACACTCAATTGACTCTCAAGAACCAGTATGAGTCAACTCAACCACATTGTAATGTAGATGTAAACATAAAACTATAAACTTCTAGAATATAACATAGGAGAAATTGGGGCAAATTGAAATTTTCTCAAGATGACTCTAAGAGTAGCTAACATAATAGAAAAATAATACAGTGAACTTCATGAAAATCTAAAACTATTTCTAGCAAAATTCACCATTAAGACTAAATAAAAGGGGGGAGCCAAGATGGCTGCAGAATAAGGAGCTCCTGGAGTCAGCTCGTGGTACAAGGCAGTTAGTAATCACCCAGAGTTATCTAAAGCAAAGGATTGGGGGCCCTAGGAGACCAGAAGAGAATTCTGCAACATCCTTGAAAGTATGGAAGGAGGAGACTACTCATCAGCAGAGAGGATTCATAAGTAGAACCCTCCACACCACAGAGGTCAGTGCCCATGGTGCAAACTACATTGGGAGCTTTTCTGTGGCTGGAGTTGGAAACCCCATTTCCCAACAAATGGGGGAGGAAGACACTGTGTGGCACCGACATCAGCTACTGATTAGTAAATTTGGTGGGCCAAAGTATAATCCTAGGAACAGCTCAACTTTGAGCCTATGCAGGTTAGAAGGAGGCCAGTAGCTGCCACTTTGACTATGCCCCCAGCATGAGGGGAAGTGGGGATGATTGAAAATCACAGTGTTGATAGAGACAGGTTTCTTCACACCCAGATTGGAATTTAGCTCTAGCCTAAAACCCAGCCCCACCTCCAGCAGGGTGGAAGCTCGGGAACCTGCATGAACTCTCTGGGAAACGCAAACCATGTCACAGAGACTGGTGCCCATCTACTCTTGCAGCACAAGCCACCTCAGGAGGTAATCCATGGATGGAGTTAGAGGCTCCATTTCCCATAAACAGTGCAGGAAGAGACAGTTGTCCACCAACTTCAGCTACTGATTAGTGATCTCAGTTTGCTAAAGTATAATCCTAGACAAAGCTAGGGTTTGAGCCTGTCCAAGTTGGAAAGACTCTGGTAAGTGCCATTTTGACTCTGTCCCCACCATGAGGGGACACCTGGCTGACTGAAAATCTAGTGAAGCTAGGGATGGCTTCTTTCCACCAAGATCAGACCTCAGCCCTAGCCTAAGCTCCAGCCCCACCTCAAGCAGAGAGGAGGCTGGCAGTACCTGCATGAAGCGCTCCAGGAAGGAGCTCTCTGCTGGCACAGACTGAATAGTCAGACATGTGGGGATGCATCCCCACACCCCAATAAGAGAGGAGAGGAGCAAGCCAGATGCAACAACACCAACAAGAAATTACAATCCATACCAAGATACAGGAATATATGACCCTTCTAAAGGAACAAGATAAGCCTGCAGATGATGTAAAGGAGTTGAGACAACTAATCATAGATAATCAAACAAATCTCCTTAAAAATTTCAATGAGATGGCTAACGAGATTAAGGATATTAACAAGACACTGGGGGAGCACAAAGAAGAATTAGAAAGCATATAGAAAAATAGCAGACCTTATGGAAATTAAAGGTGGAATAAATGAAATTAAAAATAAACTGGTGGCATGTAACAGCAGATTTGAGGAAGCAGAAAAAAGGATCGGTGTGCTCAAAGACATGGCCTCTGAAAGTGAAAATACAAAAGAAAAGATGAAGAAAAGAATGGGAAACATTTAACAGTGTCTCAGGGAAATAAATGACAGCAAGTGACATGCAAACATACATGTCATGAATGTTCAAGAAGGAGAAGAGAAGGGGAAAGGGACAGAAGGTATATTTGAAGAAATAATGATGGAAAATTTCCTAACCCTTTTGAAGGACATAGATACCCATGTCCAGGAAGCACAAGGTATTCCCATCCAAATAAATCAGAATAGACCAACTCTGAGACAAATACTAATCAGAATGTCAAATGTCAAAGACAGATAATTCTAAGACCAGCAAAAGAAAAGCAATGCATAGCTTTTAAAGAGTGCCCAATAAGATTAAGTGTCAATTTCAAATCAGAAACCATGGAGGCAAGAAAGCAGTGGTAGGATATATTTAAGATACTGCAAGAGAAAAACTGCCAGCCAAGAATTTTATATCTGGCAAGATTATCTTCCAAAAATGAGGGTGAGATTAGAAGATTCACATGTAAACAGAAACTGAGAGAGTTTGTAACAAAAAGACCAGTTTTGCAGGAAATACTAAAGGGAGTTTTACAGTCTAAAAAGAAAGACAGGAAAGTGAGGCTTGGAAGAGAGTCTAGAAATGATGACTGTATCAGTAAAGTAACTAAAAGTGTCAAAAGAGTGGTGAAAATAAAATGACAGATAAAACACAAAGACCAGAATGGAGGAAATAAGAACTGCCTTTACAGTAATAATATGAATGTTAATGGATTAAATTCCCCAATCAAAAGACACAGACTGGTGGAATGGATAGGAAAATATGAACCATCTATATGCTGTCTTCAAAAGACTCACCTTAGACAGAAGGATACCAGTAGATTGAAAGTAAAAAGTTGGGAATTGACATTTCACATATGCAGTATTGAAAATACAGCTGGGGTATCTATACTCATATCAATTGACATAGACTTTAAAAGCAAAACTCTTAATAATGACAAGGAAGAACATTAAACATTAATAAAAGGTATTATTCGCCAGGAAGAAATAACAATTATAAATGTACATGCACCAAACTAGGATGCCAGAAGATACATGAGGCAAACACTGGCAAAACTGAAGGGAGAAATAGATGTCTCAACAATAATATTTGGAGACTTCAATATACCACTCTCAGCATTGGATAGAAAATCTGGACAGAAGATCAATAAAGAAAGAGAGAGATTGAATAATATGATAAACAGACTAAACCTAAAAGATATACAGAACATTGCACCCCAAAACAGCAAGATATACATTCTTTTCAAGTGCTAATGATCTTTCTCCAGTATAGAACATAAGTTGGGTCACAAAAGCAGATCTCAATAAATTCAAAAAATCAAAATTATACAAACAATTTCTCTGATCATAATGGAATAAAGTTGGAAATCAACAAGAAGCAGAAAAAAGGAAAATTCACGTATATATGGAGATTAAACAACACACATAAATAATCAGTGGGTCATAGAAGAAATTTCAAGGCAAATCAATAAATATCTCAAGATGAATTACAATGAGAGCACAACATATCAAAACCTATGGGATTCAATGAAGGCACTGTTGAGAAGAAAATTTTTAGGCCTCACTTTTACATTAAAAAAGAAGAAAGAGCTAAAATCAATGACCTAACTACACAGATGGAGTAACCAGGAAAAGAACAGCAAATTAATCCAAAGCAAGTAGAAGGAATGAAATAACAAAGATCAGTGCAGAAATAAATGAAATTGAGGGAAAAAACAATAGAGAGAATTAACAAAATAAAAATTTGTTCTTTGAAAAGATTAATAAAATTGACAAACCCTTAGCTAGACTGACTAAGAAAAAAGGAGAAATGATACAAATAAATGAAATAAAAAATGAAAATGGGAACATTAATAAATGAACCCACAGAAATAAGAGAGATCAAAAGAGGATACTAAGAACAATTTTATTCCAAAATACTAGAAAATATAAATGAAATGGTAAAATTTCTAGGAATGTACTAACAATGTACACTGACCCTAGAAGAAATAGAATACCTCAACAAACCAATCAGAAGTAAAGAGGTTGAAACAGTCAGCAAACAGCTCCCCAAAATAAAAAGCCCAGGACCAGAAGGTTTCACAGATGAGTTCTACAAAGCATTCAAAGAAGATTTAATATCAATCTTCCTCAAGCTCCTCCAAAAAATTGAACAAGAAGGAACACTACCAAACTAATTCTATGAAGACAATACTACCCTAACACCAAAGCCAGATAAAGTTATTATGAAAGAAAGAAATTACAGGCCCATTTCTCTAATGAATACATATGCAAAAATTCTCAGTAAAATACTTGCTAATGGAATCCAACAACACATTAAAACAATTATTGATCATGATCAAATAGGTTTTATACCAGGCATTCAAGGGTGGTTCAAGATGAGAAAAACAATCAACATAATACAGCGCATTAATAAGTCAAAGAAGAAAAATCACATGATCTTATTGATTGATTCAGAAAAGCCATTTGTGAAAATACAGCATCCTTTTTTGATAAAAATACTACAAAAGATAGGAATTGAAGGAAAGCTTCTCAACACGATAAAGGCCATATATGAAAAACCCACAGTTAACATTGTACTCAATGGTGAAAGACTGAAAGCTTTCCTGTTGAGATCCAGGATAAGACAAGAAGGCCCGTTGTCACCATTGTTGTTCAATAAAGAGCTAAAAGTTCTAGCTGGATCAGTCAGACAAGAAAAAGAAATAAAATGCATCCAAATTGGAAACAAAGAAGTAAAACTTTCACTATTCACAGATTATATCATCCTAAATCTAGAAAGTCCTGAAAAATCTACAACAAAGCTGCTAAAGCTAATAAACAATTTCAGTAATGCCAGGATAAAAGATCAACAAGCAAAAATCTGTGGTATTTTTTTACAATTATAATGTGCAATTAGAGGAGGAAGTCAGGAAAAAATTCCATTTACAATAGCAAATAAAAGACTGAAATATTTAGGAATAAACTTAACCAAGGATGTAAAGCACCTGCATTGAGAAAACTATAATGCATTGCTAACAGAAATTTTAAAAAGAGCTAAATAATTAGAAGAACATTCCATGCTCATGGGCTGGAAGATTAAATATCATTAAGATGCCAATTCTATCCAAATTGATATACAGATTCAATACAATCCCAATAAAAATTCCACCAGCATTTCTTAAACAAATGGAAAACACAATTATCAAATTTATCTGGAAAGGTAAGAGGCTCCCAATAGCCAGAAACATCTTAAAAAGGAAAAGTGAAGTTGGAGGACTTTCACTTCCAGACTTTAAATCATATTACCTAGCTACAATGGTAAAAACAGCATCGTATTGGCATAAATATAGACACATAGGTCAATGGAACTGAATTGATGGTTCAGAAATAGACCCTCACAACTATGGCCAAGTGATTTTTGACAAACCTGTCAAATCCACCCAGTGGGCACAGAACAGTCTATTCAACAAATGCTGCTGGGAGAACTGGATATCCAAAGCAAAAGAAAGAAAAAAGACCCCTATCTCACACCTTATATAAAAGTTAACTCAAAATCAATAAAAGATCTAAATATAAAAGCCAGTACCATAAAGCTCGTAGAAGAAAATAGAGGGAAACACCTTCAAGACCTGGTGGTATGTGGTGGATTCTTAACCTTACACCAAAAGCATGAGCAATGAAAGAAAACATGAATAAATGGGCCCTCCTCAAACTTAAACACTTCTGTAATTCAATGGTCTTCATAAAGAAGGTGGAAAGGCAGCCCATACAATTGGAGAAAATATTTGGAACCACATATCTGATAAGGGTTTGATTTCAATTCCATAAAAAGAGTTGATACAACTAACAATAAAAGAGCAAGCAATGCAATTTAAAAATGAGCAAAAGAATTAGACAATTCTCCAAAGAGGAAATACAAATGGCAAAAAAGCACATGAAAAAATATCCCATATCACTAGCTTTAAAGGAAATGCAAGTCAAAAAAAAAAATGAGATATCATCGAACACGGCATAGATTAGCCATTATTTTAAAAAAAGACAATAAGTGCTGGAGAGGATGTGGAGAAATAGGAACACTCCTTCACTGTTGGTTGGGATTGAAAAATGGTGTAGCCTCTGTGGAAAATAGTTTGGTGGTTCCTCAGGATGCTAAGTATTGAACTGCCATTTGATCCAGCAAATCCTCTACTAGGAATATATCCAGAAGAACTAAAAAATATGACAAAAAGAGACATCTGCACAATGATGTTCATAGCAGCATTATTCACAATTGCCAAAAGATGGAAACAACTCAAGTGTCTATTGAAGAATGGATTAACAAAATGTGCTATATACATATGATGGAATACTATGCTGCAGTAAGTAGAAATGAAATTGGGACACATATAATGACATGTATGAAATTTGAAGACATTATGCTAATAGAAGTAAGCCAGACACAAAAGGACAAATACTACATAGTCTCATTAATATGAAGTAAATAGGAAGAATAAACACATAGAGTTAAAAGCTAGAGTATAGGTTGTTAGGAGATAAAAGGAGGGTTGAGAACTACTGATGCTTAATTATGTAGAAGTTTTAATTAACTTGATTGTAAAAGTGTGGAAATGGATAGAGTTAATGGTAATACATTATAGTGAGTAACAGCTGATTTATAAATGGGATTGTGGCTGAAAAGGGTAATCTGAGGAAGTAAATGTCAGTTGAAAGAAAGCTAAAGAATCATTTAAGGACTGAATAACACAGTGAACCCGGAGGTGTATGAGAATTGTGGTTGAGGATACAAATTCAAGAGTGTCCTTCTGTGATCTAGAACAGATGTACATCACTATCACAGGGTGGTGGGAATGTGGAGAAGCTTGGGAAAACTACAATTGGTGTGACCTAAAACTGTGGTTAACAGCAATACTGTAATATTCTTGCATAAATGCCAAAGATATACTGTGTCAATAATGGAGGTGTATGGGAAAAGTGTGCCAAATTTATGCTATGGACCATAGTTTGTGGTAATAGTCTGATGATATGATCTCATAATCTGTAACAAATTCTCCACCACGGTGTGGAATGTTGGTGAAGGGGTGTTGTATGGGAATTCTACACAAATGTATGATTGTTTTGTAAGTTCACAATTTCTGTAATAAAATTATATTTTTTAAAAATAGGATGGATTTGGGGAAAAATACACCAAATGTAAGATACAAACTATAATTAGTAGTAAAATTTTGACAATGCTATTGCATAGATTTTAACAAATGTTTCATAACAATGCAAAGTGTGGGTGGAGTGGTGATGTATGAGACCCCTGTATGAAGTTATTCATGTTTATTTTTTTAAGTTCACAAGCTTTACTCTACACCTATTGCGTATGCACTTTCATGTATGAATGATATACTTCAATAAAAACATGTTTTTAAAAAGGATTAAATAAAGGAATCACATATATGGGAAGAAAATTTTTACAGCTTATACCTGTCAAAAGACTTATATTGAGAATAGACAAAAAATTCCTACAATCAATAATTCACAAAAAGTCATCAAAACAAACAAGCTTGAACAGACAACACAGGAGAAGGTGCAAATTATTCTGATTCCCATCAAAAGCTGCTCAAAATTATTAGTTGTGAGGGACATGTAAATTTAAATCACAATGTGAGATGACTTCATGCCTGCTGTATAAAATAAAATTGAAAAATATTCTGACAACACCAAGATTAAGAAAGTATATGTAGTAAATAGATACCTCATACACTTTTGATGGGAATGTAAAATGATGCAAATACTTCGGAATCTGTGTGTATCTTATTAAGTTATTGATACACTTGCCCTTAATTGTGGAATTCTGATTAAACCCAATGACAATTTTACGAGGAGGAAACGCTCCCAATTCTTTCTTTTTCTCTCTCTCTTTTTTTTTTTTGTTTTGTTTTCCAAATATTTTCTTTTTTAGTTTTTGTTGTGGGTAAAAATCAAAATTTTCACAGTACACACCAATATTTGTAAAAGGATATATAAATATATATGCATATATGTGCATTTGCTTACATAAATGTTATGTGTGTGTGTGTGTATATATATATATATATAATATTATATATATATATATATTAAAAGGTGCTTAGATTGCCTAAATATTAGACAGAAATTACAGGGATTCCCATGTTCCCCACCTCCCACACCTCCCACAACATCCCACACCAACATCCTTCATCAGTGTGGCACATCACTTACAATGGATATACACAAACTGGGGCCTTACCACCAAGCATAAACCACAGTTCACATCATAGACCACACTCACTCCCACACAGTTCTGCATGGTAAATGCTGATGTAAAATGGCCTACCTCCATCGCCACAATGCCACTCAGGGCAACACCCAAATCCCGAGAAAACCCTTGTCTTTCAACTGCTCTTCCCTTCCCTGCCCTGTCCACCTCACTGTTGTAATTTCTTCCATTGCTTGAATCACAATACGTCTACAACAGAATACCATTAAGTTCATTCTAGTCCATAGCTCTTCCCCCAATCCTGAGGAGACTGGGATGGTGATGTCCCCTCCACCTCCAATTGAGAGAGGGCTTATATCCCATGGATACAGTGGATGGGATTACCCTGCCTGAGGCTGCAGGTGTTCTCCATTCCCTGGTATGGCCGTTGCCCATCATCGTCTCCTTGCCAGGTGACTTGGATGAGTGTGTTGAGCTGTAGGTAGGAGTTGCAACTCCACCAAGATTCCAGGCACAGCTGACACATAGGTAGGCCAGAGGCTCCAGTCTCTGGAAGTACACTTAAAAACTCCAGCATCACATATAGGTTTGAATAGAAGGGACTGATGAACCATGTGCAGGGAGGACTTATTTGAGTCCAAGTCTGTCACTCTCGTGCTCCCAAATCTTGTGCAATGAAATCTAACATTAACCATCTTAGATTCTAAAGAATAAAAAATATGAAGAAAAGAAAGTTTTCAGGGAAAGTGAGCCACACAAAAAAATCTTGATCCATCCACTGATTTCAATTAAAAGTGCGTTTCTATTAATTATTGCAAGTTTACAGTAAAATGATGTGAAAACTTTCTAAAAACTTACAGTGCTGAGACAACATTATTTCCATGCCATTATGTCAACTTCTATAGGTTTTATAGAAACAAAGTATTTATTTTGCTGATATTTGGACTATACCATTGCATACCAAAAATTCATTCTATACTGCACATATCCTGCTTTGTATTGATTTTTCATACAGTTATCCCTTCCACATTTTGAATTTCCCCATTGTGGTTTCAATATATAGTGGGTTGGCATAAGAAAGTAAATGGGACGTTTGGGGAACTTTGTGGAAGCCACAGGCAAAATGCAAAGGCCAGCAGAAAAAGTTTAATAACTCAGAAATGTATAAAATATATGCATATTATCATATAATATCAACATATTTGATCTTTTAATATCATTAAATATACACCACTTCTTAAAAGAACTAAAAAATTTAAGTTTGAGAAAAGAACATAAAAGACAGCAGATGCCACACAAAAGCTAAAAATGTAGAGATATCTTAAAAAGTTTAGTAACTTATAAATGCATAAAATATATGAAATGTTATATATAATGTTAACAGTACAATACATATTTTACTGTTAATAACATGAACAGTTACACAATTTGTTTCTTTAAATTAATATTTTAGTAAAAGCCCTGTGATTCTATGCACTGGTTTGGGGATGCTAAGTGTGTTTACAGCACTCACGTGATATCTCAGGGTGATATCTCAGTGATATTTGCATCTAGAGTTTCTCATATCTTCTCATATGAGTTTAAATGCCATAAACTCTATTAAAATCATGGGTCCAAAGCTTAGAGTTCTAAGTGGTTTGGAAAGTGCTCCCAAGAAACAGAAATGTCACGAGCTTGAAGGAAAAATAATTGTTAGATATGATTCACTCAGGCAAAATTGCTGCTGAGATTGGCAGCCGTTACGACATTAATGAGTCGACTGTAAGGCATATCAAGTAAAAGAGAAGGAAACCTGTGAAGCCGTTGCTGCAGCTATAACAACTGGAAGGCTTCTATATGAACCATGAGATCTGCATCTATCTTGTGTAAAAACTGAACTTTTTGGGGGTTCAGGGTTGTTATTTTAAAAAGGCATTCCAGTGTACTCTGGCATCATATGAGAAAAGGTCAAATCCTTATGTGATTCCCTAAAGGAAAATGAAGGTGAAGGGTATACTCCTACAGATTTTCATTCCAGCAGAGGATG
>JAQZBX010007428.1:0-50623 GCA_029593785.1 Cabassous unicinctus
ATACCATATTTCATCAGTGTAGTTACACTAAACTTTATAAACACTTTGGATTATTTATGTGATCAATAAAAAAAAAAATAGTAAATAAGACTGACATTTTTGGAACAGCCTAGCTAATTTCAAAATAATATGAAAAATATACAAGTCATTGAAGAATTACGGGATATATTGCCATAAAGCTTGAAAATTATTTTCAGCATGCAGAAGAATAGAGGAGGATAAAGTTTCCATAAAAATTTCATAAATAGGAACAGGAAGAAATGTTTTTTAATCATGAGACTGCAAAGGCCAGAAAACATAGAAACAATGAAAATAGCTGGGAGAATTTGGTCAGAATATTCAATTTTTCTTTAAGCAGATCTTCAGACCTCAGATTAATCCCATTTACTTGTTTGAGACTGGAACATTTTTGATAACTCAGTAAGAAAGAATAGGAATTAGATGATAATTGATAAAAGTTAGGAAGTTTACTTTTCTTGCATTTCCTGATAAATGCAAAGTGCACATTTACCAAAATACTATGAAACTGCATTTGGTAGTCTTAGTTAAATCCTATGAAATACAATTTTAAAAATGATATTTTTCTAACACTCTCCCCTACTAGGCAAATTTTAAAACAGATCTATTGAGACAATAATGGCCTTAGATGCTAACTGCAAGTAATATTCAATTGCAGATCAGTGTAATCATTGGGTTGAGATTAAACATGACTACAACTGTATAGAATTTTAGAAAAACCTCTATTTGGTTTAATGAAAATAAGTGTCAAGTTCATTAAATGAGTACAAAATAAATCAACTTAAAGGGCTCAACTCTTGAGATAATACTGTTGAAAATTAATCACTTTTCACTTTTGCATTCTGTACAAGTAGATTAGAAGGAATGAATGAACACATGTTCCCTCCAGCTTCTTTCTAACTCAAATCCATGGCATCTAGATTAATAGATTTCTCTAGCGGCTGGCAAAATAATTCAGAGCATTGTCCATAAAAGTTTGCTAATCTCACTCGGGAATGTTATGGCACAGATGACACTAATAGTGAGCACAAGTTTCAGGAGAGAGAAACTTCCATTTAGAAAGCCAATGCTCTCTCAACAACAGCAAAGTACAGCAGCTCTGTGTGTCCAGGAAAGTTTGTGATCTCAATAGTTCATGCTGACTATCTACTTAAAAGCAAAATAAAATGATCCACATATCAATGAGTTTCTCACTTATGGCATGTTAATCTACTCTAAATGATCCTCTGCTCTTCATCTCTGCCAAGGGAAAGGGATATAAAGTTTACCCAAAAAATGGCAATCACTTTCAGTGGTATCGTATTTGGGTCATTGTATCCAAGAAAGAAATTCAGATAACCCAAAAGAAACCACGAATTGGTGGAGAAATGGACAAAATAGAGATAATACCAAATAATCAAATACCAAAAGCTGAATTTACTGTTTATATTTTAAAACCTTCTAATAGATTTGGTTCTCATGGGAGAATAATGTAGCTGAAATCTTGACTTTTCAAATATTTTTTCGTTACTTTGACAGATGTGTGGAGCATAAAGAAATTTTTTTCTTTGTGATATTTTTACTGGTCAGATTCCATGGATAAGAAAACCGTTGGCTCAAAGACCCTGCAATAATGAATTTTCTCCTGGTGATGAAATAGAAATGAAACTCTAAATTCACAGTAAATAAGTCAAATCAATATGGAGGTCTTGGATGATATACTATAGTCGATTTGAAGGTAGGAAGGTTTGGTTTTTTGTCTTTTTTTTTTTTCTTTTCACTTTTACAAAAGACCTAGGTATGTATATAATAGGTTTTGGGGGCAATTGGGGCAAGCAAAAACATTTACTAAAATGTTTGCATAACTTCAAAATATATTGGTCTTGTTTTAGATCCCTAGGCTGCTTACAGCAGACACCATGAAATGGGTTGGCTAAAGCAATAGAAATTTGCTAGCTTAGAGTTTGAGGCTGAGAAAACATCCAAATTAAGTCATCATCAAGGCAATGCTTTTTTCCCCAAAGACAAACTGCTGGTGATCCTTGGGTCCTCTGCCACATGGTGGCATCTGCTGGTCCCTCCCTTCTCTTCTGGGTTTCCTTGCTTTCAGCTTTTTACTTCCATGGCTTTCTGTCTCTCTGTATTGATTCTGTTTATAAAGGACTCCAGTAATAGGATTAATTTCATCTGGATGGGGTAGGTCACATATTAACTGAATTAGCCTCATCAAAATATCCTCTTAAAATAGTAAAAAGAAAAAATAAATGTCCTTTTACAATGGATTCACATCCACAGGAATGAATTAATTTTAAAAACACATTTTGGGGTACATACAGGTTCAAAGCACCAGTCATCATACTTTGAGGTGTGTTCTTCATAATTAGCATGGGATGGTAATAGGTGTTACAGAGGAATTATTCCATGTATAAATAAGTTTGGTAAACAATAGTTTAAGTGTGAAATAATTTGCCATAAAAAATGCCTTGAGAATTTTTTGTATGTTGTTTATATGAATTTCCCAGAGGACAAAAGATAACATAATTAGTATTTCCAGATTTTCTTGAATATGGAGTTCATTTATCACATAACACAACATTGGTATAGATTTATGTGGAATATACTTTAAGAAATGCCAAATTATGGAAAAAGAGTAAATTGGAGCCATAAAAAATATAAGGCATTTAGATATTACAGTCAAGTTCTGGCTTGCCTAATCCCAGTCTAGTTTTTTATATCCTCTACCAGAAGTAATTTTCAGGATTTAAATTAAAGCCCCGGGTTACTGCATACATTATGCCTGCCATTGGTAACAAGGGATTACCACTGGAAAATTAAATTATTTATTGTCAGCCAATCAGAAAATAGTTCTTGAACACCACATGTCAGAGACTATGTGAGGTGTTAAGTTTCCAAAGATAAAGAAAATAAGCCACAAATGCTGCACCCAAGAAACTCATTCTAGTGGGCTGTGCAAGTGTGGCGGGGGACGGGGAACAGGGAGGAGAGACATTTAAAGAGACAATTACAACACCACATGATATGTTCCATCAGAGAAGAGATATAACTCAAAGCCAGGCACTTCCTTTGTACACACTGCCAGTAATCTATTTTACATTTGCAATAAAATCCTGTAAATCAAAAATCAAGCCTCAACATAGAAGAGAAAGAATTCAAATAATATACAAAACTAACAGCTGTTGCACTAGATTACCCTTCCTGAAAAATGTGATAATGCAGATTTTTTCTTTCCTGATAGCTGTTTAATAAAATATAGTTCCCAAGTGAGAGGTGCCTGCCAACAAAGCATGGGGGCGGGGTGGGGAGAGAGGGTGTTATGTACTTCAACACCTTTTTTTTGCTATGTCAGGATCCATAAGGGATCATTCTAAAAATGACTCCCATAAATTCCTTTCTTTTGTTCAAGTTTTTGCAAATGTTCTTCAATGTGATTTTTTTTTTTTTTTTTTTTGGCTTGGCTCAATAAAGGTGTTTGTTTGGTCTGCAATTCGTTCTTCCAGGATTATCTAAAGGTGTCATCTATGTAATACTTGTCATAGTACCTCAGGATATGTCACCTAAAATAGTTTAACAGCAGTTGACTTTGGTGGTTATGGAGCTCCCTTTGCATTCTGTTCAAAAGAAGTTGAAATAGAAGGCAGAGAATTCTGTAATTCTTGGAAAATGAACAAAGTAGTGGTTGTGCTGAGAAGAGATTGCAGTAACCAGTGGACAGTTTCAGTTTCCTCATTACTAAAGCAAATACCATGCAATGGGTTGGCTTAAACAGTGGTCATTTTTTGGCTCACAGTTTTGAGCCTAGGAGAAGTCTAAATCAAGGTGATGTTTTTCCCTTGAAGACTGGCATTCTGGGGCTGGCTGCTAGTGATCCTGGGTCCTTGGCTCCTCTACCACATAGAAATGTACATGGCAGCCTCTCCTGGACTCTTTCTCTTCCTGGTTTCATTGACCTTGAGCTTCTTGCCTCCCATGGCTCTCTCTACCTGAATTTCATTCTGCTTATAAAGTACCCCAGTAATAGGATTAAGACCCATCCCAATTGAGTCAGGCCACACTTTAACTGAAGTAACCCCATCAAAATGTCCTACTTACAATGGGTTCATACCCACAGGAATGATCTGTTTAACAACATGTTTTCTGGGACACATAGCTTCAAAGCACCACATAACATAAACACAAATAACTGAGTTTAGAATATGACAAAATTAATATTGCTGTAAAGTAGTATTAGAGAATATTTGGCTTATTTTTCTTAATATAAAATTATTATTCAGGGAAAACCAAGGTAACGGAAACCCAGTCTTTGGAATTCCAAATGTTTAGATGTCTTATACCAGTAGTTGATGTGTTCTCATGTGTTGCTCAAAATTCTCATTGAGAGGGAAAACAACAACAACAAAACAAATAAATTTAAGCAACATAGGACTCCATTGACTCAGGCAAGGGAGAAATCCAGACCTAAATAACTTCAGATAGTCCTGGATGCAAGGACTTCAATTTTATAAGAACCTTTCTCTCTTCATTTCTGATTTTTTTTTTCTTAATGTTTAGTTTGATGGTCCAAGACTCATTCTATTAACTAAATAACAGTTACCTTCCTTGTCTCCATTCACAAAAGAATTCCTAAATAGGCACCATCAATGCCTGAATTGCTCCTGTGTCACTCATTTTCATGGGGGTGGAGTATTCGGATTGGCCAGTCCAGATCATATTGCACACCTGTATTATGCAAAGAAAACCTGATGATTAACAAACCCACCAGAATCATATGAAGTGGCATGATTGGTTTTTCAGCTGCTAAAAGGAATGCAATACAATAGATTGATTTAACAAGATGAGTTTATTGGCTCTTGGTTTCAGAGGATAGAAGTCTTGCTTCAACCTCAGTCAGCATCTTCTAACTCAACAGCAATCTTCAGGTTTCCTTGGCTTATCTGGCACATGGCAATGCATATCACAGTGTCTTCCCCTTGCTCTCCTCGGTTCCAACGACTTCCAGCTTCTAGCTGCTCCCCATGGCTTCTTCTGTGTAGTTTTCTTTGCTTA
This sequence comes from Cabassous unicinctus, assembly GCA_029593785.1. NCBI lineage: Eukaryota > Metazoa > Chordata > Mammalia > Cingulata > Chlamyphoridae > Cabassous > Cabassous unicinctus. Next base: position 5,062 of record JAQZBX010007428.1, read on the forward strand.
TAAGGAGTTCAGCCATATTGGAACTTTCCACGTCTCACAACTGGCTTAGAATGTGAATTAAAGGCTGTCTGACCTAGATACCTTCAGTCTTTTCCCATTACTCCCATCGATCCAAGGCTTTGTGATCTTACACCCATTTCAGCAAAAAATCTTTGATCCTATACCACAAACATGTTTGTATAAATGTTATGTAAGTATTATGCATGTACTATCAATACATCATATACATTTTTAAAGCAAAAAATATAGAATATTTAAAAGAAACAGAAAATATGGCATTTATTTTCTCACCTGAGATCAACTGCTTACATATCTCCAACCTTCCTCAGTGCCTCCAATGACTGCTCCTCTTCCCAAAGCTGAAATTCTGACTCATACTGGCAGAATTTGCTGTTCCCTTGTGTGACAGTTCGGGCCTGGGTGAACCCCAGAAGATCATGTCCTTAGAGCAGGAGTTCTTAACATTTATTGTTGCACAGACCCCTTTGCCAGTCAGATGAAAACCATGGACCCCTTACTAAGTCCACATTATACTGTGTATTATTTAATAAATATATCACGACTGCACCAACACATCCCCACAAGAATTTTTTTTTTAATTTCAGTTCAAGCTCACAGACCCCTTGTTAAGAACCTCTGACTTAGAGCTAATCCATTCCTGTGGGTGTTTGTTGTGGGTGGGACCTTTTGATTGGATCATTTCACTTAAGGGCCTTTGATTGCTTTGCTTCTGTGGGGCATGACCTAGGGTGGGTCTTGGTCTTCTTGCTGGAATCTTTTATAAGCCAGATGGGTAGAGAGAGAGGGGGGGGGGTGGAGAGAGAGAGAGAGAGAGAGAGGGAGGGAGAGAGGGAGGGAGGGAGGGAGGGAGGGAGAGGACCCAGGAACTTGGAAAGGAACCAAACAGAAGCTGCTTGTGTCTGTTTACTTTCTTTTCTATATTGTAAACTGCTTGCAGACAGGGAATGGTAATTGGTGGCATATATATTATTTTAATTTTGTTACCCAAAACACATACTTGTCCCTTTTTGGCAGTTTGAAATTATTTTATGAATCCCCAAAAAAGGAAGATTATGTTTTTTAAATAATCCATTCCTGTGGGTGTGAGATCCTTTCAATAGGACTACATCAGTAAGGTGTGAGTTTCTACCCTTTTACTGGGTCGGATAAAAACGGAGACAGAGATACACATAGCCACAAGAAAAGGAAGCCTCCATTTTTGTCCCTGCCATGTGAGACAGGACTAGAGGATTGCTTAAGCATAAAGCCCCCAAGAGGCTGTGCCCAAGGAGCAGCCCAAGAGTTGAGAAGCATCTGAGAGGTTCAAAGAGCTGAGGGCCAGGGAGAGACAAGTCATATGCCCAATAGCTTGCAGCTGAACTTGGGAAAAATGCAGAACAGCTGAGGCTGATAGAGGAAGCCCAGTAAGAGACAAAACCTATGCCTGGTTGCCCTCAGCTGAGCTCAAACCTTGGCAGAGATCAGTGACCTCCTTGCTTCAACACATGGCAGCCGACTTTGGTGAGAAAGCACCTCTTATGGTGCCTTGAGTTCTACTTTTCACAGCCTTGGAACTGTAAGCTTTTACCCCAAATAAATCCCCTTTATAAAAGCCAACCCATTTATAGTACATTGTGTTGGCAAAATAAAATAAAAATTGGTACCAGTAGAGTGTAGTCAAGCTGCTTACAATTACCAAAAATGCCAGAATTGTTTAGTAAATGGGTAAGGGGCATTTTTTTGGAGAAATTGTGAGATGTATGATTGAAAAGGCCTAGATTGCTTTGCAAAGACTGTTGCTAGGAATATGGATCCTAAAGGTATTTCTGATAAAGCCTTAGAAGGAAATGATGAAACTTACTGGAAACTGGAGGAAAGACAACCCTTGTTTTAAAGTTAGAGAGAACTTGGCAAAATTGATTCCTGATGTTATATGGAAGACAGAATTTGAAAATGACAAGCTTGGACATTTAGCTGAGGAGATTTCCAAATTAAATGTGGAAAATGCAGCCTGGCTTCTCCTTGCAGCTTATAGCAAAATGCAAGAGGAAAGATATTAGATGAGAATTAAACTGCTCAGCACAAAGGAACCAGAGACTAATTTGGGTAATTCCAAGCTTCTGGAAAGCAAGAACCCAAGAGGATAGTGCTCATGTGAAGACTTATCTAAACTTAGAATTTTTAAGTCAGGATTGGAAGTGCAGTTATCCAGGAAGGACTTGTGAGAAGTCTTACTGTCTGAAGGCTTGGACCCTTGTTTCCAGCATACTAAACCAACAAGCTTTTTGCAAGATCTGTATGAACAAAACCACTGTCAGTCTGGACTAAAAAGGGACAGGGAGGGGAAGAGATTGAAAAAGCAGCTTCAAGAGGAAAGCCATAGAAGATAAGGTCTGTACTTAAGACATCTCCTCAGGCTAAGAGAGGGACCTCATTCATGTGTGCAGAAAGGGCACATTTACCCCAACAATTGAAGAGGGTGGATCTTCCAGACTGTTGTTCAGGGAGAGTTTAGCTGCCCCAGGCTGCAAAGAGGGTGGAGCATATTTCCCCGGTGATTGGAGAGAATTAGGTTACCACCCTACTGGTCTGAGAGGGTTGGGCCTGTATGCCAGAGATTAGGGAGAATGTTGCCACCACCTCACTGTACTAAGGGGGTTGAAATTGTCCCCCAGTGATTGGGGAAGGTGTGGCCTTCACTCCAATGTTCTTGGAGGGTGAAGTCTGGAGCTTGGCCACCACCCAGATGTTTGATGAGGGTGGAACCAAGTTAAAGGCCATTAGGCAACCCACCGAAGGGGTGGGCCCCTGTGAGGCTGAGGAAAAGACATTGTTCTAAGTAGGACACCCAGACTTTGAAATCTAATGGAGTATGACTTGCAGGTTTTAGGAACTGTTGGGGACTCATGGCACCTGTTTTCCTCCAAATCTCTCCTTATGGTAATGCAAATATTTATTCTATGTCTGCCCTTCCTTTGTGTACTGGAAGCAGATAATTTGTTTTATAAGTTTCACAGACAGCCAGAAGGGAATGTTGCCCCAAGACAAACTGCATGCCTTTAACTGATTTTTATGAGATTTGTACTTAGCATTGCTGCTACAATGATTTAAAGCTTTTGAAATATTGTAATATAATGAATGTATTTTGCATATGGAAGGAACATGTCTTTTTGGGATTCAGAGGACGAGCTGTGGCAGTTTGAAATTATTTTATGAATTTCAAAGAGAGAAAGATATTTGTGAAATAACCCATGTCTGTGAGTGTGAGACCCTTTCAACTGGACATCAGTGAGGTGTGATTCAGGTTGATTCTCCACCCTTTTGCTGGGTCTGATAAAAGCAGAGTCACAGACACAGGAAAAGGAAGCCACCATTTTTGATCCTACCATATGAAAGAAGACTAGAGGATTGCTTAAATAACGGCCCCAAGAGGCTGGGACCATGGAGCAGCTTAAGAGGAGATAGTGAGCCCAGAGTGGAAGTCTGAGACCTCGCTAGACATTGGTGGCCATCTTACTTTGCCACATGCCCAGACAACAGAATCAACAGTAGCTGACTTTGGTAAGAAAGCACCTCTTATGATACCTTAATTTGGACTTTTCACAGCCTCAGTACTGTAAGCGTCTACCCCAAATAAATCCCCTTTCTAAAAGCCAACCCATTTTTGGTACTTTGTATCAGCAGCCCTTTGGCAAACTAAAACACCATTGCATTGTCTTTACTATTTCACAAAGCAAGAAATATCACTGCAAATTTGGGCCATTCAATTAAGACAGCAGTAAGAAAGAAAAGTTATTATTTAAGCTAACTGCAGTTCTTCCCAGATTGCCATTTCTTGGTATCTAATAAAAATTACATGTCTTGAACAAGTACTACATTATGTACTTTACACATCTTTGCTAAGTTAATCATTAATTCAACAAATATTTATTCGTTGCCTACTTTGTGAAAAAGATTGTTCTAGACTTTAAGAATACTGAACCAAGCTTAGATTCAAGTAATTTAGATTGTAGTGGTGGAGATGTGCATGTATGAGCAAGATACTTTAAAAAATAGTACATACTATGGGAGAAGAGAAACTGGTCGTGACACTATAGATCAGTTGGGCAGGGAAGGACTCTAAGGAGATGACAGTAAGCTCAGAATTGATTGACAAAGTCTTGTAACAAAACAGAGGTACAGGAAGGGCACTTGTCTTCAAAATAATTTGATTCTCTAAGCAGTTGCAGTAGATTATATTTTAAAAATGAGCCTCTAGACCAAGTATCAAGTTTATATCAATGAATCAGGGATTCCACATTATCTAATGTAATTCTCAGTGGAAAATATTATTCTGTCTATTCCATAGATAAAGAATCTGAAAGTCAGAGAATTGCATAACATGACCAAAGAGCTAAATGATGGTGTTGGAATTTGGAAACAAGGGATTCTGACTCCAGGTCCCATACACATCACCCTATATTAACCTACTTAGTCATATTTCTCAGTTCTTGATCATGGCCCCTTTAAGGACTACAATGTTTTGTGCCCCTCCTATATCATCGATCCTTATTCTTCTCCTCTCCATACACATGTTCCACTTAAGTATTTGGAGTCTACCCTAATTTTTTGGTGTCAGTTTTCACAATCTTTCCATCTTAATACCTCTTGGGTTACAAATGGAACCTGTTTATCCCTATATTTCATTTCAGCCCAGCCCTGTATTGTGCCACGTGGGACAGTCTGTTTGGAATTCTTGATTTATAGATAGGGAATGATTCCTTTTCTCCAGGAAGAAAATAGCTATTTAAAAAAAAATAAAGTTTGTTACAAATATATGTATATATTTACTACAAAATTTGAAAAGTGAGCAGGAAAAAAAAAGATTTATATAAAGAAAGGAAGTTTGAACAAATGGAATATTTAATGAGTAGGGTGATAGAATCTAATCAAGTTTTGCTAAACAAGATTGAGTAGCTAAAAAACCAAACTTGATTGTATATTACTAGACTCCAGGATCAGTGAATTCTGAAGGAGATGATTTGATTGCATTTATGGAAATATGGATTCCTAAGTTACTGCGGACTGATACTGAGAATGATTAAATTAGAGTAAACGGGTATTTTAGGTGCCATGGAGAACTTCAATAATGTAGGAAAGCAAGAGACTATTTATGTCTAGGATAACAAAAAGACTACATAGACATTTCCAAAAAGGAAGATAGATAAAATAACTTTTTACAATTATTATTCTTTCTGCCAGTCTTATCAGGGCAGGTAAATAAGAGATAAATCCTCCACTTTTCGTCCTTTAAAGAAAATATCTATAATAAAGCCCTCAGGGAAATACTTATAAAAGAGATTCTGGATTTGCTTTTCTTGAACCTTGCCAAGATCTAAGATAAGATTCCACAGCAATGGACAATCTTACCGTTCCACCACTACGTAGCCTATTTTGCACTACCTTTTCTCTTTCCTTCTGCTATGACACCCTTTCCCTACAATACTCCCCGGAGTCCAGAGAGTCATGTGTTTAAAATATTAACAGCTAACTCATATAGCGCGTTTGTGTGCCAGTAACTATTTTTTTATTATTTTCATTTTATATGTCACTCACTTTCTTCTTCACAACTTTGAGGTAGTATTGTTATATCCATTTTATACAAGAGGCAACTGCATCATGTAAGTGTTAATATCTTGCCCAAGGTTAGATGGTAGTAAGTGATAGAGCTTTGATTCAAACCCAGCAGATCTGACTCTACAGTCTGTACTTTTGATCACTATACTGTCTTTATTTTTGCCACAGTGCAAGGACATCTTGAATTAAATCAATGCATACAAAATGCAATTTTGTATTACAAAACTTCTGTCTCTCTCACTTAGAGCCTCAATCTGTCTTCTCAATTTAACTATATTTTTCATGCCTTATGGAGTCACTCTGCCCTCTCTGACTAAATCTTCACTTTTCTTCAGTAGAAAAGACATTATTTTTGTTATCCCTTCTGGGCATTCAAAGAACAAAAGGCCTTTCACAAACATCCGATGACTTATTTTCTCAAATAAACATTGGCATAAGAGAATTTGAGAAGGAATTCTCTTCCAATTGCAAAAATCAGCCTGCTCAGCAACTTCCACATCAACCTTTAAAAGGCACATTTCTAGGCCACTAACTCCTTGATCCTGGTATCCCTAGGTACTACCCTTGGAGCAAACGTCTCTCACTAGCATTTTCTATAATTGGTGTCCATAATTCAGGATAATATTCCAAGACTTCTCTTCATCCTTAATCATTGATATTCCTACTGCATTTTTGAAAAAGATCTTGTCTTGACCTCTTTCACAAGAGTTCCTCCTACTTCCTTGTTTCCAAGAAACCCGTGTTCATTCTGATGATTTCACTTTCCTTAAATTATCTCCATTGCCAACTGGACTATCTCCTACTTCTCAAAGAGAAAGTGAGATTATGAAGCTTACTAAAATATTCTGCTGCCACCTTCTTTTTAAAATCTCCACAATCATACAAACAACTCTTTATCCATCCTCATTTTGCCACCACCAACTTACCAGGAAAAACTTCATGGCTTCAGAAACTGAGTTACAATTTTCCTGTTACATCCCCACTCTTTTCTTAATGCCTGATCTCACATCTCCTTATCATCTTCAACTTCAGGAATTTGCCTCACCTTTCCCTGGCTTTATAAAACAACAAGCACAGTATCATGACAGGTTTGGCAAATCATTCTGAATATTTTCAACTCCAAGATCACAAACTCTAGCGCAGGGGTTCTTAACAAGCGTTCCATGAGCTTGAATTGAAATTCAAAAAAAACATTCTTGTGGGGACAAGTTGGTGCAAGTGTGATATATTAAATAATACACAGTATAGCGTGGACTTAGTAAGGAGTCCGTGGTTTTCATCGGACTGGCCAAGGGGTCCGTGGAACAAAAAAGGTTAAGAACCCCTGCTCTAAAACATTCCTTTCTAAAAAACCCTGAAAGCCACCCACTTACAATACTTTTTGCATTCTTCTAGAATCTGCTCCTGAGATCGTAACTTTTTCATAAAATATTCAGAAATGGAAATGCCTCATCCAAACTTTAGTTAAGAATATCTAAACTACTCTTAAAGATGACCATCTAGACGTACTTAATTCACCATGCCTGAATGTGTTAACACTTTGAAGAATTTTGTTGAAGTAATTAATTTGGTTTGTAGAGACTTAAATCCTATTTCATATTTAAATTCATCTCTTGGTCTTAGTTCTCAAACTCAAAACAACACAGAAATATTTATTCTCTTTCAAAAAAGATCTTCAAATATTTAAGGTAAGCCTTCTCTTTACCTATTTCATTCTTTTCATCCTCATACTTATTCTTCCTAAATACTTGAGAATTTGTCAATACCTTAATTAAAACATGGTGCTGAGAAGTACAGACCATCATGAACAGAAATGAGATATGGAGACGTATTTACCATTGTATCTTCGGTGCTGAGAATAGTGCCCGACACATTGTAGACGCTCAGTAAGTGAATGAAGCTTATATTCCAGATGTGCTATTTATATCATGTTTTGAATTTTATAATAGCCTTATCACGATTATTATAGAATTTATGGTTTACTAAAGTCTCCAGGGTTTGGCTAGACTGGTTTATGAATTACTTTTAATTCTGATTTTGTCTATCTACCTAGTTGCCTACACATGTAATTTTATTTTAATCCAAGTACAGTTCTTAGAGTTTTCCTGTTACATTTCTTTTTTTTTTTTATGCAACCCCTCATTCCATCTTGTCAAAATCTATCTGAATCTTAAGGCTGCAGTGCATCAGATTAGGGCTTCTTTCCCAGCTTTGTGTTATCCACCTGCTTGACTCAAATAACTTCATGGTTATAAGAATGCTGGGGTTTTTCGTATATATTTTCCAGGTATTATGTTTAAAAATTTACAGAGTTGTCCCTAACACATGTACTTCCTTGTCATCTTCTCAGTTCTTCTCATGCTTTTGATAAGCTGTCATCTCTATCTTTATATAACAGCTGATTTAGAAGTGATAGTTCTGCACTATTCCACAAGAAATCCCATCCCAATTATTGATTCAGACATCCATTCATTAAATATTTCATGAGAAGCAATTATGTGCCAGGCACTTTGGTAGGACCAAAGTTAATGTTTTAATAAGTCCTTACCCCCTTATGGGGAGACTAATATATAATGTTAGGTACTATTAAGTTCTATGCAAAAAAAATAAAGTACAGAAATATGAATTGTGCATAAAGAGATCTATTTTAGGTATTTGGTGAGAGACCTTTTTCTAAGGTAACATTTGAGCAGGGACCTAAATGAAGTGAAGGAAAACCATGAAAGTATCATAGTGAGGATGTACAACAAGGCTCTGGGGTGAAGGTATGCTTGGTCCATCAAAGTACAGGAAGAAAATTAGTGTGGCTGAAATCAAAATGATGCCAGGGATGAATTTATTCAGCATTTCTTGAATATGACCATGCAAGTAGTCATGTATTTATCCAAACTCACTATTACCTAGCCAGTATTTCATCATTTTGTGAGCAAACAAGAGATACAGATCTCAAGTATTGCTGGGTATAGTAATTCTATCCTCCTAACTCCACTTGCCTACTAGATCAACCTGAACGGAGCTTATCCATTCAATTCTGATTTCTGTATCATTTTACAATTCCATACTCTTTTATTCTGTTAAAATTGTATGCTATCTAACCTCCCCTTAATCTGGAGTGCTGCTTGAATATCTCTAATTGATTCCATAGCAGCTATTCTAAAATCTTCTCTGCTGCTTAAGCCTGCAAGACAACATCCCAACTGATGTCATCCAAAGGGTATGTTCTCTCAACAAGACCCTGCTCTGCAATAAAGTTTGCTATCTGTTCATTATCACTTCTTGTCTAGCTCTCCGAGTTGCCCTCCATTGCTCTCAAGTGATGACCAATTTTCCATAATTGGTCATTTTGGAATGGTAGAAAACTACCAGTTTAGATTTAGAAGTAGTTTTCATAATTGACTTTCATTAGCTCTAAGAAATTGAATAGTAATGTCCACAAATGTCAATTTTCTCATACGTAACTTGGAGATCACGGTTTCTTTCTTGGGCACATAAACTTTTTAACACCTCTCTCTTGCTCAATATTCTACTGCCTTTTATCTGAGTCTGACACTCCAACACATGATGTCCTTTCTGCTCTCAATTTAAGCTTCAAGGTTTGTGCCTTTGCACATGTTTCAATATGCCTGAAATGCTTTTTCCTCCTTCCCTTCTTGGTCAATACTTACGTGTTTTTCCATGTTTATTTCAAATGTTCATTCCTCTGCCACACTGAGTTCTCTAGGCAGTTGATTTCATCCTGTTCAGCATTTCCATATCATTTTTTATATGTCTATACCATACTTGAGGGTTGGAACTATCATTTTTTTATATTTAGGTCTCCTGACAACATCATTTGATGTCTAAATGGTACAGATATACATATGGAATTTATACATAAACTAATCTAGTTTGAACTCAGACAGTATGGCAAAACGTTCTAACTCCAGAGCAAGTTTTCCTGGGTTTATGTTCCATCTTTGCTGCCTCAGAGCTTTGGTACCCAGGAAAAGTCATTTGGTTTCTCTGTGCCTCAGTTTCATGGTCCTTAACATTGGTTTATTATTGTTCCTACTTCACAGCATTGTGGTGAGATTTGAGTAAATATTAAGCACCTGATTAAGTCTTAGACATTCTCCAAATTCTGTTTCTAGCAGAGTGTCTTGTACATATTAGATGATCACAGCCATCCACTAATGCAAATAACAGGGTGTCTGAAACTTATAACATTAAACAATTTATAAATGTTATTAAATGAACAAACCACTATATTTATATAAATTTTAAAGAATTTAGGTAAAACTAAACTTCTAGATGTAAAGAAACTTAACTGAGTACAAAGCCAGTAAGACTAGAACAAGTTGTTTATTTTTAATTCTAATTTCAAAGTACTTGTACACTGCATTTTCAAAATTGATGTGTAAGTATTAATAGTAAATAACTGTGGAGGGAAAGGAGGAAAGGGGAAAGAGTAGAGGTGGGAAGAAAATAGATTCAATTCAATTATAATTTATCTACCCTGGCCTCTGAGTAATTGGAGCAATATTATACTTTGTGTTTTCTCAACTGAATTCACATTTGTGATTTGGAGAATCATGATGTTTTCCCTTGGCTCCTGCCACTTCTACACTGCCTCATTTTTTACTGTATCCAAGCACATACTCTAAACTCCTCTTGAGGAAAACCCACCTGTCATTATTTCTAACCATTTGTTATGTCTAGACACAGTTCATGTAATTCTAAGAGAATTATAGCTACATGAAATGAAATTTAATTAATACTTATTGAGTCCATAAGGTGCCTTCATTTACTAAATGAAGAATGATTTGTTTTTCATAATAGAAACATGACATAATTTAATCTGGAAGTGTAGTTGGAAGCTCCTAGTGTTAATACATTCATTCATTCTTTAATTACTAATGACCATGCAGGTCTTCGCCTTCAGGAGAGAGAGATCTAAGTGATACACACAATCAAAAATTAAACAAAGCATTGGTTTATTTTCTTTTTATATTCTGAATCCAAATTTATGGGCTTGGATGCTAATGTAAGTTAATAAGAATTTTGGAAGAGAAATCCTACACAGTATATGCTGAAAATGCAAGCACTATGAACTAACCAAAAGAGGAATAATGAATATTTTTAACATCAGTGAAGAAACACTTTACACAAAGTTTTCCATCAGCAGTAATGAAATAACTTGTACTGAATTTTACTCCCTGAGCAGATCATTGGCAAAAGACATATATACACACAAGAAATCCATGGCAAAAGATACACACACAAGAAAACCAGAATGTCTTCTAGGAGACCTACAAAGAATAATTCTACCAACCAAGTCAAACTTCTCCTTGGCAGTTATGTCTTCCCCAATTTTTATAGTGTTGAGATATGAATTGCCACAGATGACACTTTCAGTGAGACAAGTTACCAACAAAAGAAAATTCAGGAAAAAAGTCAACAGGGAAGATGTGTTGTTTACAGCAGGATAAAAGACTGCTTAACACTAAAGCATCTGTTGGAATGTGTATTATATCAAGGATTCCACAATACAGTGGGCATGGTAATGTTTTGCAAGGACAGACTGAGCCACAAATGTCAACAGTGTTCACTGCTAAGCCAATTCTCTCTGGACAAAATAAGGTATCTGAAGTTATTTTTGGGGATCTTTATAACTACTCCTTTCATTGTTCATTCCTCTCTCCATCTGGGCATCCTCTCTTAAGGTACTAAAATCCAGGTTGTTCATTAAGTATTTGTGTCAAGCCCTCTCCTTCCGTGGTAGAAATGTATAATTTTTTTCTTTCTTTCTTTCATCAAAACTCCTATCTTCTCTCATACCTGAGCCTCCTTGTCTCCGCTCTATACCAGGTATACTGTAAATCAGTGGGGCTCAAGCTCTTTGACAATCAGAATCATCTGGAGAGCTTGATAAAACACATTGCTGGAAGCCACCTGCAGAGTTTGATTCAGTAGGACAGTTTCAACAAGTTCCCAGGTGATGTTGATATGACTGATCAGGGGACCACCCATTGATAACAAATTCTATGTAAAGTATTTAAAGCTTTATAATAATATTTAGATGCTAAATTGTAAAGCTAAAAAGCTCCAGTCCCTGAAAAGGAATTTTTATGTAACAGCAGATAATATTGTTAAATATTAATAACTATCTCCTAGCACCTAGAACATAGTAGTTATTCAATAAGTTTTATTAATTCTTTTTTTTTTTTTTAATACTTAGATTGCATAAATGTTACACAAAAAATATAGGGATTCCCATATGCCCCACTTCCCATTACTCCCACAACCTCCCACATAAACATCCTTTATTAGTGTGGCACATTCATTGCAATTGATAAATACGTCCTGGGACTTTGCCATTAAGCATGGACCATAGTTCACATTGTAGTCTACACTCTCTCCACACAGTTCTGCATGATATGTGATGATATAAAATGGCCTATATCTGTCCTTGCATTTTTACTCAGGACGATTCCAAAGTCCCGAAAAAGCCCCCGTATTACAACTGTTTTTCCCTCTTACTGCCCCCAGAGCCTCCAGTGGCCACTGGCTCCACATCAGTGTTGTCATTTCTTCCATTGGTAGAATCACAATATGTCTATAGCAGAATACCAGTAAGGTCACTCTAGTCCATAGCTCTTTCCCCCATCCTGAGGAGTCTGGGATGGTGATGTCCACTCCACCTCCAGTTGCAAGGGGGCTTATATCCCATGGGGAAAATGGATGGGACTATCCTGCCTGCAGCTGCAGACTCTCTCCTTTTCAATAAATTTTTATTGAAAACATGAACACAAGATATAATATTCTTATTTCTAGACTAGTAATTGTAAGATTTGGATTGTATCTTGAGACCAAAAGGATTTTCCAATAGTCACCTGTCCTGTCAGTTACAAATCCAGCTCAAATTGGGGGAAAGCACCAGAGACTACAATGATTAATAATGCATCACATTTATATAAAGAGCATTTTCAAAATTATAAGACAGTTTCCTAGCCGCCACATACTGGCTCTAAACAGTTAATTCTCAGGCTGTAGCATCTTAGAGAATGTTCAAGAGTGGCAGTACAGTCGGTGTCCTAAAGTCAATGACTTCTACACAGCAGTGTGACCAACCTGAAAGCTATTCACTTATAATCAAATCCAAAAGAACCCAGAAAACCCATACCTTGCTGGAGAAGGATGTCACTATTGGCTTACAGGTAGGCATTTTTCATTCAGAGTGCATATTAGAGGAGAACCAACATTCTTAAAGTTGTAGCCTCCCCCAAATCTTTTCAGAGCCAAATTAGGAACAGTGAGAGCGCTACAGAAATCCATGAACGTGGAAGGTGTCATTTAAGGAAATGCAAATAAATGGAGGGCTCCCTCAAAGTAGTATCAGCCCTGGAACAAAGATGTGTCCATTTTGATCTGTCCATTTTGATCTGACAGATATGAAATAGAAGCAGCATGGGTCCCAGAACATCAGCAAGGTAACAAAGGGGAAAGAATTGCTGAAAAAGATCAGGACAGGGATAATTCCATTAGCAATAAATGGCTTTACTGTTGAAGTAAAGGATCTACCCTTTACGTGATTTTGAAGCATTCATACTTGTAGAAAAATTCAACATTCAGAAATTAAAAGGGATTCTAAAACACTGAGTGAGCAAAGAAGGCATTATTCTGAGGCTCAGAGCGGGAACTTGATCTTAGACCATTTGAGTGCAAACCCAGCACACATTCAATATTCACAGCTGCCTCCGTTTGGCATATTGTATTTGAAAGCCTGATAGCTCTTTAACAGAACGTTACAATCTAGGAGGAAAATGCCAAAGATAATTCAATTGAATAATGACAAACATGGCTATTCTTTAGCCAAAATTACATTCTATATGACTTTGCATCAAGTATCTAAGCAAGTAACTCCTCTTTTATCATATCCACATTCATTTGATTACACCAACTTTAAAAACAGTATTTTGAATACAAATAAAATCTTGTGCAGCTTCTCAATAGAATGTCAAGAGAAATCTTACACTGCATTATAAAATCACAAAAATCCAGATTAATATATTTAAACAGACTCCCTCCCTCTGCATAACTTGGACCTTACTAGCTCTCATTTTAATTTCCTAGCAGTTTTAATTAGGAAAATATTTATAATGATACTAAAAAACAAGAGATTGCTATGGAAGCAGATTTACCATTGAGTCACTGACATCCATAGAAACAAACTACACCACACAAATACTGGCAACTTTGGGTCTGAAGGGGCCTTACCGAGCACTTAGTCCAACCACTATTTGAAGTGCAGTGGGAATGCAAATGCTGAGATTGGACAGGCCTAGATTTGAAATCCAACTCCAATGCAACTGTGGAACATTAACTTCTCTGAAGCTGTTTGTAATTAGAGATAGGTATCGCCTAACTTATATGTTACTTCAATTATTCCCTTCAACCTAAGGCTATTTAATTTTTTTGCATGTATTATAATCTAGAATTAATTTGTTTACTTCATTGTCAGTCTTCTCTATGAAGCTGAGAGCGCCCCTAGGCCAGGAGGCACAAATGTTTGGCTCACCGCTACAACCCCATGGTGACAACAAACCCAGCATATAGCTGAGAATCAATACATTTTTTGCAAAGGGAAGGATGGACGGATGGAAAGAAGGCAGCCTAACCTCAAACTGTTGTTGTGGCAACTAAATAGCATAATGTGTGTCCAGAGTATGCTCCAGAATCAGCACACCATAGACATTAACTGGTAGTCTTAGCTTTTGTGCTGGGCATGAATCCCCCCCATTATAATTCTGAAAGTGGTGTCCAACCACTGTTGAAAAACTCCAATGAGCGCGTGCTTATACTGTGAGGCAGCACATTCCATATTCAGCCACTTGTAAGGACAGCAAGATCTCTGCAAACCAGAGCAGTTTCCAGTCATTGTTCTTGTCCTTTCCACTTCTAACACACTAACCATGCCTATCCTTCATCTACAGGACTTTGCTTAAAATATTTGAAGACAAAATTGTCTCTTTCCTTTAGAAAATTAATACATACTCTCGTACTCACACACAATTATTTTAGTAGATTTTATGTATGACATTTCTGTTTAAGATTATGGCTGCTTTCCTCTAGTCCATTTAGTTAATTGACACTCTCAGAAACAGCATCAGAATTAAATCTACAAATATCGTTTAACAGATTAGAATAAAAAATAAAGCAGCAAGATTACCTGTTCCTCCTGGAATCTTACTTATTTGCATACATTTTATCTTCACACACTTGACTCTGTTGATGCATACTAGGTAAGGAGAGTGGAAAGGCTGTTTCAGTTGGAAATATTTTGTCAATATAAGTTTCAGTGTAGTTTTCTGGGCATGAAAGAAGCCAGAATTTTCCAGAAAATAGCTTTTAAATAATTAATAATGGGAGTTTACTTAAGAGGGACCTAATATACGGATAAAATAGGAATGTTAGAAAATCCCAGTGAGGAGAGAGAGCAAGTTTGGTAGTAAAGTGAAAGGAGTAGAAGAAACTTTTAGATAAGGGGTTGTGGTCTGTATTAGTCAACTTTGGCTGAGTAATGAAGCATCCCAAAATATCCGAGAATCACAACATAAATTACTTTTCTTACTTACAGTTCTGGAGGTCAGTTTAGGAAGCTCTGCTTTAGGTTGCAGGATGAGCTGAACTTAACTACAAGCCTCGAGGAGTTTTAGCTCTGCTCCACTTAGCTCTGCAGTTTTCTTGCTTAAGAAGCCTTCTGATGGAGGCTCAAGGAGTGCAAAAGGGCAAGTGGAAGCACCTGATATTCTTAAGTGCCTTCTGATGGAGGAGCAAGACAGGCAACAGGGCAAGTGGAAGCACCTGATATTCTTAGGTCTTGGTTTGAAATGGGCGAGTCCAATTCTGCCCACATTCATTTGGTCAAAAGAAGTCTTATAGCTAAGTTGAAAGGTTACAGAATGGGATATATATTCCACAGAACTGTTCCACAAAGACATATTACAGAGGTGGGATGTAGGGGATTGAGTATGCTAAGACATGAGGGTCTAGAAACAATAAGTTCTTCCCATATAGGGTAGTGGTAGGAAAACTTTTCTAGGATGCTGACCCTATCAGGCCACTCTGTTCCAATCAGATATACTGGCCTATGCAGTGAACTACATGAAGCCTCTGATGATTGGCCAGTGTGCAAAATTATAGTTTAGTTGTATATGAAATCTGTTTTGGAAACAGAGTCTGAGTAGTCCATCTTTTCCAAAAGCCCATTGAGAATGTTCTTGCTAAAGTGATTATACCACTTGCTACATGTGTAAAAATACAAATATTTATGTATCTGATTTTTAGTAATGCTTTCTGTTTTTCAATAGATAACAGTGAAATAAATGTACTTGGAATTGGTTGTGGAGTGTGCATAATTCATAAGACAAGGTGATCTATTCTACCAGTCAAAATAGAAGGGAAAACAGGCAAATTTTACCCTTAAAATTTTTTTTCAATAAATACATCATGTAAAATTACCACAAAAGTTTAGTGATAAAATTAATGTAAAATCCATAAAGAGAAAGAATTTTTTTAATAAAGAAGAAAGCATGGCAATGTGTGCTTTCTTTGTGTCACTGGATTTTAGAAATCTTTGCACCTTTGTAGAACTAGTATGCAAACCAATCTACGCTTCCTACATTGCTATTAAACATTTTATGTAGGTCTTCTCAATTTTTGTTGCATTTTGTTCAAAATCAGTTGAAAATCTTTGTTGAATATATTCATCAGCTTGTGCACAAAAAAAAGTCAGTTTTTGAGGATTTTATTCAATAACAATTATTCAAAGCTATTCTTGTTAATAGGAAACTTTTAAATTTATACATAACAAAACCAGGGAGAAACTGAGAAAATTAAATGACAGCACTCAAATAATATTCAATATTTAATATTGATATTTATAATTGTGCTTTAGGATATCTAAAATTGTGAAAAGAATCTCCTGATGGGGCTCCTATATTCTCTTGGATACATTCATATTCCAGAATGGAATGACATTACAAAAGCCTACAACTGTTGCAGCACTCAAATTTCCAGAATCACTAAAAGAATAATAGAGACATTAATGATTCTATGTTATCAAAGTATTTTTCATAGAAAAATGAAATGAAACAAAGACAGTAACTCTGAAAACATTTGGTAAAATATTTATACATTTAATAATAAAATTTATAATTAAGAATATCCTTAGTTAGAGTTATTTTTCAAAAACTACAAAACTATATTGACAGAGAAGAAAGCAATAGTTGCCAGGTGCTGGGGGGAAGGTCCTGTGATTACAAAGAAGAAGCATGTGGAGTTTTTTTTGTTTTTAAGATTTATTTATTTCTCCCCACCCCTTGTTGTTTGCACTGGCTGTGTCTGTTAGTTTTCCTCGTTTCTTTAGGAGACACCAGAAACCTAACCCAGGATCTCCGATGTAGGAGGGAGGTGCCTAACTGCTTGAGACACTTCTGCTCCCTGCTTTGCCGTGTCACTCATGTTTTCCCTCCTGTGTCTCTTGTTGCATCAGTTCACGGCACCTGCCCACCACACCAGTTTGCTGTCTTCTTTAGGAGGCACCAGGAACCGAACCAGGGACCTCCCATGTGTTAGGCGGGAGCCCAATTGCTTGAGCCACATCCGCCTCCCCACATGGAGTTTTGAGAGGATGACAGAACTAATCTGTACCCTGATTGTGGTGGTTGTTACATGAATATATATGTATGAAAATTAAAGCAGTATACACCAAAAAAGAGTCAATTTAACTGTATATTAATTTTAAAAAATCTTAACTGTATATTATGCCCTACAGAGAAGAGTCAATTGACCTTATCTACAATTTCACATAAATTAACTATAAAATGAAATCAATGAAGAAATCAGGCAATTTTATCAAGAAATTAAAATAATAAGTATTTATTGAAAATATTCACTAACAGTATACTAGAGACATAGCAAAGAAATTCTTCTAGATATACAAATATAGAACAAAAGTAATTTTTCTGCTTCCATTGAATTTAGTATTTAGATAATCAATATTAAAAAGAGGATTTTAAAATTGTCTTTATTGTACACATCTATTTATTTTTTTTAGAAACATTACTTTTGAAGTAATTTTTAATAGAATTATTGTATGTCTATCATTAGCACCCCCTTTTACTCTCAAATGCATTGCAATTGGAATGACAAACTGTATAGTTCTCCTACACTCTCACAGAGCTCTTTCATATCCCTAAGCTTGGACATAAGCAATATTCTTTGTGTGAATTTCCTTTACCTTTTGTTCATCTGACAAATTCCTATTCATCCTTTTAGATTCAAGTCAAATCTTAGCAACCCAGGGAAAATTCCTTTCTAAATCAACTGAAGTCCCATAACCCCCTCAGTATACCTGCATTTGAGCATTAATTATTCTGTGTAGTAATTATGTATTTAATTTCATGAGTAGTTTGCTGAAGTGGCAGGTTGTAGGTGGGGCAGTTCATTGGGAATCTTGTCATATTCATCTTTTCTTTGTGCGATCTTATGCATTGCCTTACAAATGGTAGGTACTCAGCACATATTTGTTTAGTAAATAAATGATATATCCTATATAGTAATTAATAAAATAATATTTAATTTATTAGAATATTGAAGAGGAAATAAACTATATAAAGGAAGGTTTTATCTGATCATAAGAAAGTGATATGTATTACTTAATTATAAGGTATATTTATGCCAGATGTTATTAATATAATGTTTATAATAAGGATGTTATAAAAAGTATCCTCAAAATTTTAAGGGGCAATAGCACCTCACAAAAAATTTTAATATGATCACTATGATGCAAAAATATGATTGTATTATGTCAAAGCAGGTAAATCATGCTGGGGCATCTCTTTAACAACCCTTTCAAATCAACAAGCAAATGGTGAGCAACAGGCATTACTATTTACACAATCTCAATTCCGGTGAAACCTTGTGCTTTTTCTAACATCCAGAATTGCTAGCATCTTTAAAGTACCTTGAAAAATAGAAGTCAGGTTGTAGTGGACAATGCAAGTCTATTCCTCCCCAATTGCATAATAGCTTTATGGTTAAGGTGGATCCAAAGCCACTTCCAGCTTCAAGGAGAATCCAAGCTGTCCAGCCTTCCTCTTCTGATTGCTCTTGCTGCCATGAGCAGTTCAGGGATGGCCAACTGACAAAACTTTATCCAATCATAATAAATCCCAGGACTTTTGTTCAATAATAAAGATAAAGGAAGTTCTTTATATTTCTGGACAGTATGTTGTATGGATGTCAGGCTTGGAACAGCCTACTAACCTTGGATGCCATGGAGGAAGTGAGCAGATGAACCCAATGCATAGAAAAGGACAGGGGGAAAAAAATGGAAAAAGAAAAAAGCATTAAGTCAGAGCCCTCAGCAAACCATGCTCAAAGCCTGAAATAACTATGGTTTTTTTGCTCACACTGTTTTGAAGTGGGATTTTTCTTTGCTGTAAAGCAAAGTTATCTTAATTTATTTCTATTTAGAATTCCTAAGTGGTCATTTGTGAACTCTCCATTCTGATATGGGAATTACTCTAATACCCAGGCCGTGAATTACCTGGACTAACCTTGGAGAAGCCATGTTTTCCAGAAGTCAGGGACTCAGGGGTTTCCTATGAGTGGAAGAAAGAAGAGCTGGCTAGACCAGAGCTGATGCCAAGGATTCCAGTAAATGGCCTTACTGGGAACCAAGTGCCCATTAAGAAGAAAAGTCCTCCTGATCAATACTAGCAATTATTACCACTATGACATACTATAACATACTATGAAAACAAAAGTGGAGACTAGAACCCATACATTATCATGCGCTCTTTCCATCTCTTTCCACTCACTGAATCCAAGATCATAGAATAGAAATAAAGGGGTCAAAGAGTCTGAAGGTTTTTCAACAGGTATATTGAAGGGAGTGGAGTAGAGAAGAACATATGCAAATTTATCACTATTATATAAGATGAAACTCTATAAGTTTAAGAAAAAAGTCACATTATGTGAGATCTGAACTTTTAAAATTAAATGAGTACTATACTCTTTACCTAGGTGTGAATAGAGGCAACTCGGTTCCTCATCTAGTTAATAACTTTATTTTCACCTGCTTCCTACTGAACTAAATGCCTGACAACAGCAGTAGACCTCGGGGCTTTGCAAGTGGCTTTCACTCCCTGAGATGAGAAATATCTTCTTGATTCCTGCTTTTGTGTTTTCATTTGCTTTAGAGGTGAGACCTATTGCTGACAGGGTGTGCAGATTTTCCTGAGTGTCATCATGTGGGCATTTTCAATTCTTGAGCCTGAATAGGAAGATAAACATTCTCACAGTTTTGATTCCTAAGAAGACTTCACCAGAAATCTGTCAAAAATATAATGTGAACATTTAAAGTAGGACTTTAACACTTACGGAAAATGCATTCTTCCAGGACTCTGCCCTTCCCTGTCAAGGCAAAGCTTCTGAGTTTGTCAAAATATTTTTTCAGCTTTGCTGCCCCAAATTATGATTACAGTTCCTTGGATGAGGGGAATTATATGTATTGTGAACCTCTTAGGGACAATATCAAGTTAGAATGTTGTTTGGGAGGCAGCCACAAGTAATAAGTGGAATGAGAAAATTCAAGGACTATTTTTGTCATTTCTCATAATATTACAAAATTTGCCAAATGTCACGATTTTTTGCAAATGCTTTGAAATTAGTTATGTGGGACTTGGTTATATGCTCTTCAAAATTACTCTTTAAAGAATTTTTAAATTTTTTATACAGCTCAATTGTGCTTTTAGTATATTTATTCATAAAAAATTCTTTAGAAACGAAAGGGCTCAAAGGAGCAATATATATGGTGCTTGCTGATTTGGAAATCCATTCAACTGCAATATCAAATCTTGACATTTCACAAAGCTTGTAGCAAACCCATGAGGCCACACCAAAAAGAAACTCACTATTTTTAAATCTTAACAAATCACTCCTAAAAGTGACTTCATTTCATGAAATATATTATCTTCAGCTCCCCTGGTTCTTATGACACCAGGTTTATTTTTGATTGAGGTAATTAAAGAAATTATTCAATCTACAATGTGAGGTTTTGCTTTGTTTGTTTGTTTGTTGTTTTTGTTTTTTTATTCTGTGTGAAACTAGAACATAAGGCATACAAAGGAGAAGAGTCATTGTTCACAATTTTAATATCATCTTTAGATGAGGGTTGTCTTCCAGGAGGCACTGAAGGCAGCTCAAATAATTTAGGTTGTCTAAATTCATCTGGGAATGCAGGGTTTCTATGAATAAGCAGTTGGACCACAAGAACATTTTTTTCCCTCCAAATGATACATCATAAGAAAGAAAATAAAGAATAAAATGGCCTCAGCCAACTTCCATTATTATGAGTACCTACTCCTTTATTTATTTACATTATTTTATGTATTCTTCACAACTCTGTGAAGTGGGTACTATTGTTATCTCCATTTGGCAAAAAGTTTCCTTATAGATTTACCCAAGGCTATACTTGAAGGGAGAAATCCGAACTTCAAAGTTTGAGCCCTCTCCTCACTGTTGTCACTTCATTTCATCTAAGGCAAGCCAGCTTGTTTCCACATTGCATCAGAGGCTATTTCAAATTGAATCTCAAAGATAGATTTGAGGAAAAGATTAAGAGGAGATGGAGAAGTGACCTGAAAATTCCTGGGCTTAGGAGTTGTGAGTTAAAGTGAAAGTAAAGAATCTCTGCAGAAGGTCTGTACCAAAGGCAAACCCCAGGTTTTTGTAATACTAGACACTCTTAAAATACTAATATAGTTCCTTGTGTACATGAAATAAGCAAAACATATATTGTAGTGGTGCATTGCTGCTTGAAACAGAGTGAAAATTTACATGTACTTTGTTAAAAGAAAAAAACTAAAAAGTAATAATAATAAGAAAAGATCACTACAATTTTGCCACCCCATAAAATTCAGTCTCCTCTCTTCTTTTCTCAGCATGATCAGAGGATTAGAACTTAAAAGAACAGAACATGCAGTATGAAGTCTTAACTTCAACTAAACCTTACTGCTCAGGCTCTGCCTTTGTGATTTTTCTTTTCTTCTTTCTCAAAGACCTTTGAAATCAGCTTCATTTAGAACAAAGCCCAAAAGCCAATTGGGCTGGAAAGCATCCACAATGTTCTTGTGATTTTTAAAAAATATATTGTCTAAGCCAATAGCCAATCATGTCACATAAAACACTGTTGCGAGATACCAAGAGGCAAAAATTGTTATATGGCTACTGAAATATTCAGTAATGCTTAGAAACTCCAATACCTGTACTTTTAAAAGTATTACATTAATGACTAAAGGGCAATACTCTATTAAATCTTTACTTCTCCCCCTTAGAATATTTAGAAAACTACAGGAGGGTTACATTCATGTTTGTAAAATACTCTTGCTATGTGGTGACCCAATCCCATCAATTTAGCCCACTAAAATATGCAATGCTAATTATAATTTCTTTGGAAATTCTCTTTTTCAATTATTTGCCTTATAAATAGGTTTGATTGTGTACAACCTACAGCAGATTTTACAAATATGGAAACATGTTTCAGTGTGACAACCTCAGCTAAACGTACTTTTAATAAATTTTTGAGGGCTTTTTCTTTTCCAATTTTTCTCTTTGCACTATTCTGCTCACAATAACCTGCTACTGGATATTATTTTAGTACTTCTATTACGTTCATTTTTTTTCTTTCATGCAAAACTTAGCATGAAATCATAATTATGTTGAAAAATAACAATTAAATAACCATCCTATATTTGATTGTGCCTATTCTTTATTTGCTTATTCTTTATTTGACACATAAATATTGTCCTGAGTCATATTAAAAGTACTTGATAGCAGAAAACATATTTAATTTCTTTCACTAGGACTTCTTAAAGGCACGCAATAAATATGGTTATATTACTCCTTGAATTAAGCAGAGTTCCATAGTTTACAGGGCTACTAATAAAAGAATAAGATAAAATAATGCAAAGGAGAGAGGGCTCTTGGACAGTTACATAGTCAACTTGTAACATATATATAACACCTCACCCTTGAACTAGGAGGTATGGGGTTGGAAAACCATCATATTAGAAAAGATGGTTCTCTTTACTCCTATGTTAGAGCTAATACCTGAAATCAATCTGTAGGAATCATAGCTGCCATTGTTAAAGTATCCAGTGCTTTAAGATGCTCATCTTTCTACACATAGATTCTTAGATATAATCTAATCAGATCAATACTACACAGATGGAAAACTTGAATCACATTCAAATACACAATATAATTCTTCTATTTGACTTGAGGAAAGTTATGCTGCCCTTAGGTGGGGTTTGAAAAATGAATTTTTATACTTGCTATGTATATATGTTAGTGGTACTAGCATTAAAAGGGAAATGTTGGACTTCTAGGAAGCTGTTGTCAGAGTAGGCAGGCAGGACTATACACTCTCACAAAAACAACAAAGAAAGGGTGAAAAACTGTCTAAGAGACCTGATTTGAGGGTCAGCAGCCCAGGACAGTGTTGCGCAAACCCTAGGAGGGTGAAGGACAGAGAGACTAAGAACCAGAAATGACAACTATGAGTTACTAAACCCCAGCTGAGTCTGGGAAAGGCATCATGCCTGACCCTCAAGACATGCAGGCTGGATAAAACCCCTGAACCACTGCAGCCCACTGAGAGGGGAACAGATGTCTTCCTTCCTCAGAAGAGGGAAGGTACATCAGATGGCAGAGAGTGTTTTATCTTCAGTGAATTTGGCCAGTAGAACCTCCTTTGACTCTCAGCTCTGGACAGAACAAAAACACAGGGAAGCCAAGGTTGAAGACAAAAACTTCCCCATGGAAAGGTTTGCCAATGAGTGCCATCTGCTGGCCAGCCAGGAAACTGCAAGGAGAAAAACTGCTGTTAGGTCTCTCTTAGTCCAAACTCCTAGGAGAAAATTGTTCCCCTTTAGTGAGACCCTGGCCTGATTCTGATAAGTTAAGGTGTGAAATTTTAAAGACTCAGAATAAACTGAACCAAAAAATCAAAGAAGAGCTATGAGAAAATAAATACTAGGCAAAATAGAGAAATTGACCATCAGAGAAAATTCACTAACATAATCATATGCCTAGACATCAGCAAAAAATTACAAGCCATACTAGGAAACAGGAAGAGGTGGCCTAGCTAAAGGAACAAACCAAATATCCTGAAGCGATACAAGATTTAAGACAACTAATCTATGACAATCACAAATCTCCTAAATCATTTCAAAGAATTCAAGGAAAATATGACAAGAGATAAAGTATATTAGGAATATATTGGGTGAGCATAAAGAACACTTGGAAGCCTACCAAAAAAAGTAACAGACCTTATGGGAATGAAAGACACAATGGACAAGATAAAAATACATTAGAGGAACATAAGAACAAAATTGAATTGCTCAAAACAGAATTAGTGATATCAAGGACAGAACATTTAAACTGGGAAAAGACAAGAGAACAAAAAGTGAAGAAAATTGAAAAAATGGAAAAGTGTTTCAGGGAATTTAATGACAATGCAAAACACACAAACATATGCATTATTGGTGACCCAGAAGGAGAAGAAAATGGAAAAGGGGCAGAAAGAATATTTGAGGAAATAATGACTGAAAACTTCCCAATCCTTATGAAAGACATAACTATCAATATCCAAGAACAACCCACCCCAAACAAAATAAATCTGAATGTACCCACTCCAAAACACCTAATATTCAAATTGACTAATATCAGGGATAAAGAGATGATTCTGAAGGCAGCAAGAGAAAAGCAAAACAATACATATATGGGAATCTCAATAACATTAAGTGCCAACCTCTCAGCAGAAATCATGGAGGCAAACAGAAAGTGATATGATGTATTTAAGGTACTGAAAGAGAAAAATTGCCAGCCAAGAATTTTGTATCTGGCAAATAAGTCCTTCAAAAATGAGAGTGAGTTTAAAGTCTTCACAGACAAAGAAAAACTGAGAGAGTGTGTTAACAAAAGACCAGAAATACAAGAGACACTAAAGGTAGTGCTGCAGCCAGAAATGAAAAAAACAAGAGTAAGAGACTTGGAGAAGAGTGTAGAAATGAATATTATTAGGAAGCACAAATTAAAGGGAAAAAAGACAATAGTAAGATATGACAACAGAAAGCCAAAGGATAAACTGGAAGAAGTAAGTTGTGCCTTTATTGAATGTTAACATTGAATGTTAATGGCTTGAACTCCCCAATCAAAAGACATAGACTGATAGAATGGATAAAAAAATATGAACCATCTATATGCTGTCTACAAGAGACTCACCTCAGATGTAAGGACACAACCAGGTTGAAAGACAAGGTTGGAAAAGATAGACCATGAAATAGTAACCAACAAATATCGGACAAAAGAGATTTTAAATGCAAAACTGTTATAAGGGATGAAGAAGGTCATATATTAATAAAAGGGAAATTTACCAAGAAGAAATAACTAGAATAAATATTTATGCACCTAATCTGGGTGCCCAAAGATACATGAGGCACACACTAGCAAAACCTAAGGGAGAAGTAGATGTCTCTATAATAATAACTGGAAGACTTCAATACACCACTCTCAGTATTGTATAGAACATCTGGACTGAGGATAAATAAACAGATAGCTTGAATAATATGATAAATGAACTAGACGTTATAGAAATCTATAGAGCATTGCATCCCAAAACAGCAGGATATACATCCTTTTCAAGTCTCATGGATCCTTCTTCAGGTTAACCCTATGTTGGGTCAAAAGATAGGTTTCAATAAATTTTAAAAAGTTGAAATTATACAAAACACTTTCTATGATCATAAAGGAATGAAGTTGGAAATCAATAATGGATGGAAAAGGAAAAGTCATAAATATAAGGAGCTTAAACAAAACACTCTTAAATAATCATCAGTTCAAAGAAGAAATTGCAAGAGAATTCAGTAAATATCTTGAGGTGAATGAAATTGAGAAGACAACATATCAAAACCAATAGGACAGTGCAATGGCAGTGCTGAGAGGGAAATTTACAGCCCTAAATGCTTACATTAAAAAAGAAGAAAGAGCTAAAATTGAAGATCTAACTGCACACCTGGAGGAACTAGAAAAAACACAGAAAACTAATGCCAAACCAAGTAGAAGGAAAGAAATAGTAAACATCAGAGCAGAAATAAATGAAATAAAATAACAATAGAGAGAATAAAAAAAACAAAAGTTGGTTCTTTGAGATCAAAAAAATTTACAAACCTTTAGCTAGACTGACAAAGAAAAAAAGAGAAAAGATGCAAATAAATAAAATCAGAAATGAGAGGGGGAACATTACCACTGACCCCACACAAAAAAGAGTGACCATGAGAGGATACTATGAAAAACTGTATGCCAAAAAACTAGACAATGTAGATGAGGTGGAAAATTCCTAAAAACACATGAACCATCTACATTGACCCTAGAAGAAAATAGTAGAAGACTCAACAAACCAATCACAAGTGAAGAGATTGAAACAGTCATCAAAAACCTCCCAAAGATGAAAAGCCAGTGACCAAATGGCTTCACAAGTGAATTCTACCAATTATTCAAAGACGATCTAATACCAAACTTGCTCAGGCTTGTCCAAAAAATTGAACAGGAAAGAATGCTACCAAACTCATTCTTTGAAGCCAGCATCACCATAATACCAAGACCAGATAAAAATACTACAAAAAAGAAAATTACAGACCAATATCTCTAATGAATATAGATGCAAAAATCCTCAACAAAATACTTGCAAACCAAATCCAAAAGCATTAAAAGAGTTATACATCACAATCAAGTGGGTTTTAGCCCAGGAATGCAAGTGTGGTTCAACGCAAGAAGAGCAATTAGTGTAATAAACCACATTGATAAATTGAGGAAGAAAAATCCCATGATCCTCTTGATTAATGCAGAAAAGGCACGAGACAAAATACTGCACCCCTTCTTGATTAAAAATAATAATAATAATAATAATAAGCCAGACAGAAAAGGACAAATATTTTATGGTCTCACTAATATGAACTAAATACATTGAGTAAACTTACGGAAGCAAAGTCTAGAATATAGGATACTAGGAAATAGAAGATGGGTTGAGAATGGGAGATGCTTAATGCATGCAAGAGTATTAATACAGTTAATTTTTAACTTTGGAAATGAATAGAGTTGAAAGTAACACAGTTAATGAGTATAATTAACACTGCTGATTTATAAATGTGATTGTGCTGAAAGGGGTAGTCTGTGGAAGTAAATGTCAATTGAAAGAGAACTAGAGCATAATCTAGGGAATGCATAACAGTGATTTTGGTGGTGGATGATGATTGTGGTTAATAGTATAAATAGAAGAAAGCTCTTCCTTTACAAAGTGCTAAGAATATGGTAATACATGGGAAGATGACAACTAATGTAACTTATGGACAAAAGTTAACAGTAATATTGTAATATTTTGCAGCAATGGCAAGAAGATGTTTTTTTTCAATTCTAAGGGACAATAATAGAGGAGTATAAAGGGATATTGGATTTTTCCTTTTGGAGTAATGAAAATGTTCTAAAATTGACTGAAGTGATGACAGCACAAGTCTGTGATGAAAATGAGAGCCACTGAGTGTACACTTGGAGTGGATTGTACAAAGCATGGGACTGTAAAACACAGGGAGTCCAGT
The DNA here is from genome assembly GCA_029593785.1 of Cabassous unicinctus. NCBI lineage: Eukaryota > Metazoa > Chordata > Mammalia > Cingulata > Chlamyphoridae > Cabassous > Cabassous unicinctus. The sequence continues at coordinate 32,379 of JAQZBX010007428.1, forward strand.
GGTAGATAATGGACTGTGGTTAACAGGACAAATATGAAAACGTGTTCTCCTGAATGATAACAAATATATAATACTAATATAGGGCATTCATATTGTAATTATATACTTCGATAAAACTTTTTTCATTTTAATAACAATTTATTGAAGTATATCAATCATACATGAACATACATAAACAATAAAAGTATAATAAAACTTGTGAACATACAAAACAAACATGCCTGATATCATATAGGGCTCCCATACATCACCCCACCATCAACATATTGCATTGTGAAATATTTTTAACAAATTATGAAAGAATATCAGCAAGGTATTACTACTAAAAATAGTCCACATCTTACATTTGGTGTATTTTTCCCCCAATCAACCCTATTATTTATTTATTTTTTTTTTATAAACGATAAATTTATTTATATGGCATTTTGGTATAATCACCAGATTGTGCATTCATCACTTCAATCAATATTAGAGCATTTTCATTACTAAAAAAAAACAAAAAAACACGACTATCATACCCATACAGCACTAGTAATTACAAATCCTATGATGTGCTTTCACCAATTCTATTCATTTACAAACATTTACAAACAACTTTTTACAATTCTGCCCAGATTACCTCAATTCTCCATTCTCTAACTACATTCTTTTCTCTGGTGACTTATATACCAGCTATTAACTCCATGAGTTTGCTCATTACATTTAGCTCACAACAGTGGAATCATAAAATATTTGTCCTTTTGTGCCCGACTTGCTTCACTCAACATAAAGTCCTTCAGGTTCATCCACATTGTCATATGTTTCACGACTTCATTTCTTTTTACAGATGAATAATATTCCATCATGTATATATACCAGTTTGTTTATCCATTCATCTGTTGGACACCTGGACTGTTTCTATCTTTTGGCAATTGTGAATAATGTCATTATGAAAATTGACGTGCAGATGTCTATTCGTGTCACTGCTCTCAGTTTTCTGGGTATATACCTAGTAGTGGTATTGCCAGGTCACATGGTAGATCTATCTTTATCTTCCTTAGAAACTACCAAACAGAATTCCACAGTGGCTGTACTATTCTACATTCCCACCAGCAGTAAAAAATCCTTCCTATCTCTCCACATCCTCTCCAACACTTGCAGTTTTCTGTTTTGTTAATAGTGGCCATTCTAGTAGGTGTGAAATGATATCTCATTGTAGCTTTGATTTGCATTTCCCTAATAGCCAGTGATGCTAAGCATTTTTGCATGTGTTTTTTCACCATTTGTATTTCTTCTTTAGAAAAATGTCTATTCAGGTCTTTTGCCCATTTTTTAATCAGGTCATTTGCCTTTTTATTGTTGAGTTGTAGCATCTCTTTATATATCATGGATATTAAACCCTTGTTGGTTGTGTGATTTCCAAATATTTTCTTCCATTGAGAAGGCTGCCATTTGCCATCTTCACAAAATCCTTTGAGGTGTAGAAGTGTTTACTTTTAAGTGGTCCAATTCATCTATTTTTTTTATTTTGTTGCTTGTGCTTTGGGTATAAGGTTTAAAAGACCCCACCTACTACAAGGTCTTGTAGATATTTCCGTATGTTATCTTTTAGAAGTCTTGGCTTTTATGTTTAGGTCTCTCATCCATTTTCAGTTGATTCTTGTATAGGGAGTGAGATAGGGATCCTCTTTCATTCTTTTGGTTATGGATATCCCATTCTCCCAGCACTCTTTATTGAAGAGAATGCTCTGTCCCAGCAAAGTGGACTTCATAGGCTTATTGAAAATCAGTTGACCACAGAGGTGAGGGTCTATTTCTGAACTCTCAATTCAATTCCATTGATCAATGTGTCCATCTTTATGCCAATATCAGGCTGTTTTGACCAATGTAGTTTTATAATGCACTTCAAGGTCAGGGAGCATGAGTCCTCCTATTTTGCTCTTCTTAGGATGTTCTTGTTTATTTGGGACCCCTTTCCCTTCCAAATAAATTTGGTAATTGACTTTTCTATTTCTGTAAAGTAGACTGTCAGAATTTTGGTTGGTATTGCATTGAATCTGTAAATCAATTTGGGTAGAAATGACATCTTCATGATGTTTAATTTTCCAATCCATGAACACAAAATGTCATTCCATTTGTTTGTGTCTTCTTAAATTTCTTTTAGCACCATTTTGTAGTTTTTTGAATACAGATTCTTTACATACCTGATAAAATTAATTCCTTGCTATTTTAGTCTATTTGTTGCTATGGTAAATGGAAGTTTTTTCTTGATTTCCTCTTCAGCTTGCTCATTACTGTGTATAGAAAAACCACTGAGTTTTGCATGTTGATCTTGTATCCTACCACTTTGCTGAACTCATTTATTAGTTCAAGTAGCTTTGTTATAGTTATTTTGGGATTTTCTAAATGTAGGATCATGTCATCTGCTTATAGCAAAATTATTACTTCCTCTTTTTCAATTTGGATGCCTCTGATTTCTTTTTCTTGCCTAATTAGTCTAGCTAGTACTTCTAGCACAGTGATGAAAAGCAGTGGTGACAGTGGACATCCTTGTCTCTTGTTCCTTATCTTAGAGGGAAAGCTTTCAACCTCTCCCCATTGAGTATGATGTTGCTGTGGGATTTCTTATGTTGAGGAGTTTTCCTTCTATATCTATCTTTTGTACCATTTTTATCAAGGAAGGTTGATGGATTTTGTCAAATGTCTTTTCTCCTTCAATTGAAATGATCATGTGTTTTTTCCCTTCGATTTATTAATGTAGTGTGTTACATTAATTGATTTTCTTATTTTGAACCACCCTTGCATGCCAGGAATAAAACCCACTTGATCATGATGTATAATTGTTTTTATATGCTGTTGGATTCAACTTGCAATTATTTTGTTGATAATTTTTGCATCTATGTTATTAGAGAGACCAGTCTATAATTTTCTTTTCTTGTAGTCTCTTTATCTGGCTTTGGTATTAGGGTGATATTGGCCTAAGAAAATGTGTTGGGTAATTTTCCCCCTTTCAATTTTTTTGGAAGAGTTTAAACAGGATTGGTATTATTTCTTCTGGAAATATTTGGTATAATTCACCTGTGAAGCCCTCTGATCCTGGATTTTTCTTTGTTGGAAGATTTTTGATGACTGATTCTATCTCTTTGCTTGTGATTGTTTTTTAAGTTCCTGTATTTCTTGCAAAGTCAATATAGGTTGTTCATGCATTTCTTGGAATTTGTCCATTTCATCCAGGTCATGTAGTTTGTTGGCATACAGTTTCTCATAATATCCTCTTATGATCCTTTTTATTTCTGTGGGTTGTTTCTATTGTCCCCTCTTTCATTCCTGGATTTATTTATTTGCATCATTCCTCCTTTTTTCTTTGTAGTCTTGCTAAGTATTGGTTTTATTGATTTTATCAAAGAACCAGCTTTTGGTTTTGTTGATTTTCTCTATTATTTGTTGTTGTTGTTTTCAATATCATTTATTTCTGCTCTAATCTTTCTTATTTCTTTCCTTCTGTTGCTTTCAGATTGGTTTGCTGTTCTTTTTCTAGTTTCTCCAGTTGTTCAGTTAGTTCTTTTATTTTAGCAATTTCTTCTTTTTTAATATAGGCATTTGGAGCTATAAATTTCCCTCTCAGCACTGCCTTTGTTGTATCCCATAAGTTTTAATATGTTGTGTTATTTTCATAAATCCTGAGAGATCTACTAATTTCTCTTGCAATTTCTTCTTTGACCCACAGATTGTTTAGAAACTTGTTGTTTAGCCTCCATACATTTGTGAATTTTCCACTTTCCCACTTATTATTGATTTTCAGCTTCCTTCCACTATGATCAGAGAAGGTGCTTTGTTTAATTTCAATATTTTAAAATATATTTAGAATTGTGTTGTGGCCCAAAATGTGGTCTATCCTGGAGAAAGATCCATGAGCACTTGAGAAGAATGTATAACCTGCTGATTAGGGGTGGAATGTTCTGTATATGTCTGTCAGGTCCAGTTTGCTTATCATATTGCGCAAGTTCTCTGTTTCCTTGTTGATCTTCTGTCTAGTTGTTCTATCTCTTGATGTGAGTGGCATGTTGAAGTCTCCAACTATTATCATAGAGATGTCTATTTCTCCTTTCAGTTTTGCCAGAGTTTGCCTCATGTATTTTGGGACACCCTGGTTAGATGCATATATGTTTATGACTGGTACTTCTCCTAGTGGATTGTCCCTTTTATTATTATATAATGTCCTCCTGCATCTCATTACTTTTTTGCATTAAAATCTGTTTTGTCTGACACCTGCTCTTATTTGGTTACTATTTGTGTGAAATATCTTTTTCCAACCTTTCACTTTTCAGTATATTTGTATCCTTGGGTCCAAGGTGAGTCTCCTGTAGACAGCATATGGATGGTTCATGTTTTTTATATATTCTGTCAGCCTATGTCTTTTTATTGGGAAGTTTAATCCATTAGTCTTCAATGTTATGACTGTAAAGGCACTGCTTCAGCCATTATATTCTTTTGCTTTCATATGCCGTATCTTATTTTTGTCCTTCTTATTACCTTTTTGGTTACCCTTTCTGATTGTCTTTCTCTTCTACACTTTCTTCCTAGCCTCTCTATCTTGTCTTTTATTTTATGGCTGCAGACTCCCTTTAGTGTTTCCCACAGATCTTGGTTGTTGCTTATGAACTCTTATAGTTTCTGTTTATTAAGCTCGCTGTCATATTTGAAGGACAACTTTACCAGATAAAGAATTCTTGGCTGTCAGTTTTAATCTTTCAGTACCATAATTATATCATACAAATGCCTTCTTGTCTCCATGTTCTAAGAGAAATCCATACTAAGTCTTATTGGATGTCCCTTCTGTGTGATATTTTGCTTCTCTCTTGCTGCTTTCAAAATTTTCTTTTTAGTATTGGTATTTGGCATTCTGCTTATGTGTCTTGTAGTAGGTCTATTTGGATTTAATCTAATCAGAGTATGCTGTGCTTCCTGGACATGTATATTTATGTCTTTCTTGAGAGTTGGGAATTTGGGGCCATAATTTCCTTAAATACTCTTTCTGTCCTTTTTCCTTTCTCATCTCCTTCTGGAATACTCATAACTTGTATGTTGGTGTGCTTGATATTATCATTCAACTTCTGAGCCCCTGCTTAATTTTTTTCCATTCTTCTACCTCTCCATTTTTCTTTCTCTTCAATTTCAGTAGTTCTTTCCTCTACATCACTGATTCTTTCTTCCATGATTTCAAATCTGCTGTTGTGCACCACTGTTGTAATTTTAATCTCACTTATTGTGTCTTTCATCCCCATAAGTTCTGTTATTTTTCTATCCAAGATTTCAAATTTTTCTTTGTGCTCACACAGTGTCTTCTTAATGGCTTTTATTTCTTTAGCCATGTTGTCTTTCAACTCCATCATTTGATTTAGGAGATTTGTATGAATCTCACTGATTACCAGTTTTAAGTCCTGTGACTCATCTGGAGATTTAATTGGTTCCTTTGCCAGAGTAATATCTTCCTCTTTCTTTGTATAGCTTGTAATCTTTTGCCAATGTCTAGGTATCTGATTCTGATGCTCTGTTTACTCTGATGTACAATTTCTCTGTCTTGCCTAGGGATTTACTGTTAAGTGGTTTTGTGCTACTGTTGTTCTTTGACTCTTGCTCTCTTGGTCCAACTTTTTCTAGATATTTAGGATTGCCCCTATTTAACTGCTAAAACCAGGGCTAAGGACCCAGTAATAGGGTACAGGCTAGTTTCCAAGTGCCTTGAAGAGGGTGGCAGTAAAGTCACCTGCTTGCCTCTTTTATTTACTTATTATTTTTTCCTTTTTCATGCAATTTTCTTGTCTGGCCAGCAGATGGCACTCTTGGGCAGACTGCTCAGCTCAGACCGCAGGTGCTATGGTGTGTGCATTCAGTGTAACTTCTTAGGCAGGTAGGTGGTGCAGAAGCTTATGTCTTCAGGGTTGACCATGCCTCACAAACAAACTTTCACAGAGGCTTTTCTCCACCTTTGGCCAGCCACACCCTTCCTCCCTCTGCCTCTTCAGCAACCAGCCCAGGGCAGTAGGGAGAGTGTTTGAGAAGGCAAATTATCTTTAGCTCCTGGTGGACTCTCAGGGCAAACAATGTTAGGGCCCACCCAGCCTTGAAGTGTATGACTCCTCCAATGCATCAGACAAGTTCCCTGGCCAAAATCTGAATTTGCTGTAGGCTGTGTCTCTCCCTCTGCCCTTTCTTGGAAAAGAGGACCCCTGCACCCCCCCCACAGTCCACAGCCATTGCAGTTCACAGCCCCTGAAGTCCATGGACTGCTATGTAGCCCATAGATGGGGGGAAGTGTGCTCTCTGTTTCTTTTGCAGCTGTACTTATGGGATTTTTCAGCCAGCTGAGACTCCTTTCCTTTGCCCCTCTCCTTCTGGGTGGTATCTTGCCTTCCCCTGGGTTCCTGAGCCTACTTCAATAAAATTTTATTTCTAAAAAAGTAAATTGGTAAACTAAACCAGAAATTAACTTATGATTTTTCTGGTGAGTAGGTCTCCTCAGTAAACTCCTTGGAGCATTTACCACATTAATACATTTTGAATTAAGACAACTTTTAAAAATGGCTCTTCATCCCCTCAGAAATTACCTTGCTTTTCTTAGTATACCAATCTTATTTCTGAAATGGTCATTAAGGTCATATTATGCTACATAAGTTTCAGATTCCTTAATGGAAGTGAAAATAATTTTTTAACTAGATTTTCAAATTTCCAGTGGCTCCTGTCATCAAGTGAATGTTCAGGTCAAAGCTGAGATTAATTCTGTCTTTCTTGTGATTTTTTGGTCCTTTCTGTATGTTTCAAAGAACATTCACTGAATTATTTTAAAGTATGCGAGATATATTCCAAACACATTCCAAGTAATTTAAGATTTTAAATACATGACTGTTGTTTTTAAATAATCCCCTGTTGTTAATACTATGAAGTATTTTTTAGGGAAAATAAAAATTGGATATTCAGGTTAAATATTTGGCTGTATCCAAATGATAAACAGTCTTTTAATTTTGTTACAAACAGTAAATAAACATCAATGAATTCAATTAAACACATATTATTTGAATTTTGTTGACATAAAACATTTGACTAAAATTTTTATTTCTGTATTAGACAGTTGTTATTGTTGTTGTTTTGACTAGAATCCATTTCCCTTCTTTAATAAGTATCTCCCACTTCTGCTTTGGGGATCTACTTGGCCCCAATCTAAGTTCATGTGATTTGAACAGAGTTTACCTTAAGTTCTACATCCAAGAATATCACATGGCCTATGGCTATTACAAACGTGGTGCTGTTATGAGCATTCATACTCTGGGCAGAAGAACCACTTTCAAATATGGATATATGGACATGTGATCCAAGTTGGATTTTTTTAATGCTTTTTAAATTTTTAAAAAAATACTTCGGATTACATAAATGTTACATAAAAAATACAGGGAATTCCCATATGCCCCACTCCCTACCCCTCCCACACATTCCCAACTTAACAACATCCTTCATTAGTATGGTACATTTGTTACAATTGATGAATACATTTTGGAGCATTGCCCCTAAGCATGGATTATAGTTTACATAATAGTTTACACTCTGTCCCACACAAATTTGTAAGTTATAACAAAATATATAATGGTTGATATCCATCATTGCAATGTCATTCAGGACAATTCCAATATCGTGAAAATGGCCCCATATTTACACCTGTTTTTCCAAATAGAAGAGACAGAAGAGCCATGTGTAGGGAAATCACAAACGAGTCCAACCCTGTCACACTGGAGAGTGTAAATTCCAAAGTAGGGCCCACTGGCAGGGTGCCAAACTCCTGAGCTGTCTGTCCTGCCTATAGCATCCAGCATACGTGAAGCAAGATGTGGACATTGTTGGATATTTTCCCAGTGTCTTTATCACCTCTTGTCCATTGTATAACAACCATGTTATTTCGGTGGAATTAAAGCATCAGTCCTGATTACACTATTACACTATGCTTAATCATATTCTGCAAGCCATAGCAATTGGTTCACAGATGGATATTTGCCCAGAAATAAATCAATCAGTAGAAAGCATTGACCCTGTCTTTAGTGACCAGTTCAAGATAAATAAAATGTGATAACTTGGTGCAATAAGATTAGAGACTAAGAATTAGGATAAAGTTGGGGAGAAGGGAAGTTCGCTCTTCCTCTTGGACATTTGGTGTATCATGAGGCTTTGATCTGCTGCAGGCATTTGGCCACCATGAGGAAATTTAACTTCAGGATGAAGCTGACCTAGGATGCTGGTACGGTGAATGGAAGTGAGAGCTCCAGCCAATTGTACCTAAAGCCTGCCTACTGATTTTTAAATTAAATGAGCTAAATGAACTATTAAATTCCACTAATTGTTTTCAGTTGGGTTTTCTCCTCAATTTTTTTCAAAAGTATTCACATTGATATACCTTTCCTAATTCTGGGATTTTTTCAGTTACATAAGCCAAGTAATTTCCTTTACTTGCCTAAACCAAAATAGGCTAGCTTTTGTCACTTGCAGGTAAGAGAATCCTTAGTAAAGCAAACAATTGTTTGGGGCTTCAGACATAGCCACAAACCACTTAACTAGGATATAAACTGCATTTTGGATGTATTCTCTCCTAATTCTAAGAGGAAAGGGTTATTTTCAAGTAATATGGGAAGGCTGAGAGAACCAGCACTTCTGAAAATATTTTGAAACGTTTTTTAAAACAGCTATATTCATATTTCATTTTAATTTTAAAAAGCATTTAGCTTGAATCTAGGAAAGCTCACTTAATTAATTTACTTTTTTTAAAAAAAGCATAAGGGACATTTTTGTTTTCCAGCCTCATCTTGCACCTTTCTTGCCCCAGACCTGACATCAGCTGGTTCTCCAATAATAGCTGGTTTCTTTTTAATAGGAAATTATATTTCAATACCACAATCTGGATGTCAGGGATCCTCATTGCTCCTGGGTTGGTCATTGTTTCTCAGTGTCTGTATCATTTTGTTAATGCCTTTCACCTTATTTCAAAATAGGATATTATCTTTTTGATGAGCTTTTTGAGCATGTCTTTCTGGCATGCTTTCAGTATCTGTAGAGATATTATTCAGCTCCATATGCTCTTTTTGTTATAATTTCACATAAGATTTAACCTTGATTCTTTTCTTACTTAATTTTAAGGTGAATTTGGTTCTTCCTGAGCTCTTAAAAGGAAGCCTCATTCAGATAACTTTTCTAACTTCATTGAGCTCCCTGCCAGCACAGGGATGGCAGTAGAAACAGCTCACCCAAGGTACAGACAAGGAGGGCTACATTGTCTTAGAGAATTGACAAATAATAAAGCAAAGTCAGTCTGCTTTTTATTATTATCCTGCAGTGACAATTCTAAACAATATCAGTGGTAAAATACTCCTCCTCGGGGAATGCAACTATGGACTAAAGTAGACATTATTATTCTAGCAATGGAAAAACTTGTAACATTGATATAAGGCAATGGTCACCAGAAGTTCTGAGGGGAGGGAGAGGGAAGAATAGGTGTAACATGGAGCATTTTGGGGACATTGGAATTGTTCTGAATGACATTGCAATAACGGATGTACGCCATTATACATTTTGTCAAAACCTATAAAAATGTGTGGTGCACAGTGTAAACTATAATGTAAATTATTGACCATGGGTAGTAGCAATGCTTCAACATGTGTTCATCAATTGCAACAAATGTACCATACTAATGAAAGATGTTGTTAATGTGGGAAAGTGTGGGAAGAGGAGGAGGAGGCAGAGGGTATATGGAAATCCTCCTATATTTTCAATATATCATTTATGCAATCTAAAACTTTTTTAAAAATGAAACAGGTGTAATATGGGGGCATTTTTGGGACTTGGAAATTGTCTTGAATGACATTGCAATGACAAATGCAGGCTATTATATATCTTGTCATACTTTACAAAATTGTGCAGGAGAGAGCGTAAACTATAATCCATGCTTAGTGGCAATGATCCAAAACGTGTTCATCAATTGTAACAAATGTACCACAACTAATGAAGGATGTTATTAATGTGGGAAAATGTGCACAGGGTAGGCAACAGGGCATATGGGAATCCTCTTTATTTTTTATGTAACATTTATGTAATCTAAGTATCTTTTTTTAAAATTAAAAAGCATATTTTAAAAGATAAGGAAAAAATAAATAAAAAGTGAAGTAAAATAAAATAAAATAAAATAAAATACTCCTCCCCACCTGAGTGGAACGCTCTCACGTCCCCCTCTGAGCAATTAATTTCAAATTGTTCTACTGGGAATTACAGTGAATGTTTGCTGGCAGGTATTTTGGGATTGCCTTGTCCTTTCTCAAGTACATCAAATGCCTCTTTGCTTCCTGTGGCTTTCTCTTGCTTAGCTTCTCATATCTTCCAAGTTTGATGCAATTGATAATTTGTCCCTATATGGCTTGCCAGGAAATGAATTTTTTGCTGATTGCATGGCACCTCTGTAAAGAAGCAAACCTTTGGTCCCCATCACTTTACTCTGCTTTTTCCTGCTTGCTCTGCTACAAAGAAGCAAACGTTTAGATATATTTGAATCTTCAATACCAGCAGTTTATAATAATCTGAACAAAGTAAGTTATAAAGACCAGATAATGCTCAAATATTACCAATATTTTCCACAGCTCAGAAGATCTTTATATTTTTTGAAAATATCATAGAAGATAATCCTTTCTCAGGTATTCCTTTGTCTGGTATTAAGTTAAAAGTTTAAGAAAGTATAGAAAGCACTTTTATGGGATTTGGGCAATTGTACCTCAAACAGAATTTTTAAAATATCTCTTTAAATCAAAGTTATTAGCTCCTATGACACTGCAATTCTGGTGAGTCAGATATTCACCATATTTGCCTTTTCAATTTTCCTCTTTCAATGGCTTCCTGGACTTTCTATTATTATTCAAATTCAACAAATGTAAAATATTTTAATCAAGTGAAAACAGATGAAAATGTGACTTATTCCACTGGGCTAGGGGTTGGTTCGCTGATGTCACCCCTGTTTATGCTGCTAAACTCTTCTGAAGAGTTTAATAAATCTACCAGTTCCCTGCATTTCACTATAGGAACTAAAGCGTTTTATTCTAAAATTCTCTTTATCTCCTTCAATTAAAAAAAAGCTCTTGAATAGTTTCAGACTTTTCTTATGTATCATATTATATACATTTCCTTTCATCTCTGTGTCCCTAGTCTACTGCTTAATATTTGTTTTATTCGGAAAACTTGTTTGCTAGCCTTTAAGTAGAAAAAAGAACCATAAATATTTATATTTAACAGCTTGAAAACTATGTTCATCTTCTTATCCCAGTCCTCTTTCCAGAGCTGGCTTTATCTATCATCTGTTTTTCTTTGGTCTCCTAAATCTTAGTCTCCAATATCAACCTTTTTAAAGGACCCAACTTAAATCCAACTTTCAACTGACATCGTTTCTCAAATATTCTACAAAGCATCTTTAATTCAAAATATTCAAAACTGAATTAATTATTCCTACTGGGCACCCAAACCTGATATCATTTCTTTTTTTCTACCTTTCTTAATAGCCTCATCATCCTCCCAATTATCAAAACCAAGAGTCTCTGAGTTTGGCGTTTGTGTGTGTGTGTGTGTGTGTGTGTGTGTGTGTGTGTGTGTGTGTGATTTACTGCTCCCTCTCCATGATCCCTTCTGTTGAGTTAGCATCCATACACTACTGCATCCTTCCCAGAAATAACTCAAGAATTCAACCCCTTTGTAATTTGAAGGAAGGACCTTGGAACCAGAAGTTTGGGGTTTAGATCTTGTCTCCTCCACTACTAGCTGTATGACTTGGAGTGCATTACTTGAAACCTTTCTGGACTTCTGTTTCTTTATCTATAAAATGTAAATACATGTAGTACCTATGTCAGGGGGCTTATGGACTTAGAACAGTGTCTGGTACATTGCCAGTGCTCCATAAGTGGTAGCTCTTATTAGCTTTATCATTGTCATCATCATTCATATAGCCACTGACTTACATCATTTCTTGCCTGGAATACTGAAACAGTCTTTTAGCTGGCCTTCCAACTCCAGTTCTTCCCACTCCATTTTCTAATCCATAGCAAAGTACTTATATCTGTCAGGTTCTAGTCAGCACAACAGAAACTATATTAGATGTTTCAGTACAGAAAATTGAAGAGAGTATTGAATAAACTGTTGTTAAAGGACTGAAAAAAAGCAAAAGAAAACTTGACGTAACAAAAGGAATAATTGCAGAAGTCCCTATCACCCCTAGAGCCAAGGGAGCAGAGAAACAAGACTGAGGGGAGGGGCGCGTCCTGGCCCCGCTGCCCGGGCGGGCCGGGGACGCGGCCTCGGGTGGAGGCGGTAGCAGCTGGGGCTGCCCGGGCTCCCACGTGCAGCCGCCAGATGCGCGCACTCTGTGCCTGCCCGGCCCCCTCCACGATATCCAAGGCCGAGGAGGCCAAGAGGCTGGCGGGCCTCGCGGCCGTGGAGAACCACGTGAGGAATAACCAAGTGCTGGAAATTGGAAGTGGTTCTACATTTGTCCATTCTGTGCAACGAATAGCTGAAAGAGTCAAGCAAGAGAAGCTGAACCTCGTCTGTATTCCCACTTCCTTCCAGGCCCGTCAGCTCATCCTGCAACATGGCCTGACCCTCAGTGACCTGGACCGACACCCAGAGATTGACCTCGCCATCGATGGTGCTGATGAAGTAGATGACGACCTCAATCTCATCAAGGGTGGTGGAGGCTGACTGACCCAGGAGAAGATTGTGGCAGACTACGCCAGTCGCTTCATCGTGATTGCTGATATCAGGAAGGAATCACAGAACCTCGGGGATCAGTGGCATTAAGGGATCCCCATCGAGGTCATTCCAATGGCCTACGTCCCAGTGAGCCGAGCTGTGACCCAGAAGTTTGGGGGTGTGGTTGAGCTGCGACTGGCCGTCAACAAGGCAGGTCCTGTGGTGACAGATAATGGGAATTTTACACTGGACTGGAAGTTTGACCAGGTGCACAAATGGAGCTGAGTGAACACAGCTATTAAAATGATCCCAGGCGTGGTGGACACAGGCCTGTTCATCAGCATAGCCAGAAAGTCTACTTCGGGATGCAGGACGGCTCGGTGAGCATGAGGGAGAGGCCCTTCCATTGACCCGCAGGCAGGCAGCGTGCACCTGCAGTGCGCAGCCCACAGCCGCGGTGGACGAGCCTCTCCGAGAGCCTTTGCCTTAATGTGTCTGTGCCAGCGTGGAAGCTGGCTGGGTGGGGGGCTAAATCCAGTCTTCTGAAGTATTGTTATTAAATGTCTTTTTAAAAGAGAAATTCAAACATACATATTTTTACTATTAAAAATACTCAGCCTTTTTTTTTTTTTTTAATAAAGTAGAACTTGATTTCATGCTTTATATGAAACATTTACCAAAAATAGCAGGGGGAAGGACTGTCTTTTAAAACCTGCTGGTAAAGCTTTTGAATATTGGGTTTGCTGAGAAATAAAAATCAAACTTTTCTTCTAAGCTGGTAAAATGAAGGACTCAACCAGCAGTGATTTCCTGATGCCTTACTGGAAACTTTGGAGTTTGTTTACTTTTCTGCCTCTCTCTGTTTTTAGTTTCTGTTGTGATCCTGCACAATACGTAGTTACATTATAAGATCAGGTTTACAAAGCTCAGTCAGGTGGAGGACTTGGAGTGTAAACTCTCAGACAGAAAATGTGGCTCTACTTTGTGCTAAGATCAAGGCATTAATTCGGACCACTGTCTTAGAAGCAATTAGCCAGAAACTATTGCCAATCCTGCCAAAGCACTGCTATGAAATGTGAAGTATTTTTTATAGAAATGGTTTTCTTTTTGTTCTTAATATTTTTTTCTGTTTCTTATTACTTGTGTGGTTTGGCATCAGAAGTTGTTACATCTTTGTATTGTTTGAAGGTTGAAATAAAAGAGTTTGGTGCCATTTTGAAAAAAACAAAAAAAGATTGAGGGGAATCAGAAACTGGAGAGTTAAAGGAAAGCGCCCACAAGCCTAGGACTCAGATATTGGAGGAGAGGGTGCTGTCTGGATGCTTCTGGTACCTCCATAGGGCCTGATAAGGCAGGCGTGCCAAAGAAGCTCAAGTGGCATGCTGGGGGGTGCTGACAAAAAAAATGATGCAAAGAGAAAGGAGGTAGTCTCTTTTCCCTTCTACCAGTCTTCAGGTTTGCTTCTAGAGACCCCCATTTTGACATAATCTAAAAGAGAAACATCTGGGAAAAGAGGTGATTTCCAGAGTCCCAGAACTGGCATCCCAGAACAAGGTATAATAGGGTAGACTTGGAGATAAGAATCAATAGCTTAATAACCAGTATGGTGTAATTGCTAAAACACAGATCATAGCTCCTCCTCCACTTGGAAACATTCAGTGGCTCCTCCTTGTCTATGGGATAAAGTTCAGACACCTTATACTCTGGTCAATACCTGCCTTTTCAGCTCTTTCCCCAATCATCCATCCCTTCCCTTACCACTCCACCACCCCACCTCCTAACTTCCATTCCCTGCATCACCATGGCCTTTGCTTTGCAGTACTTGATCCTTTCTCCTAAAACACTGAGTGCCTCCACTGTTTTGTCTGTATTGCCTCCTCTGCCCCTTTACATCCTTTAAGAGTAAAACCTTGAGAATGATGTCATTAGCATAAGAATGTAAGACATCCCCTGAAAAAACCTCCCCAGAGATTCAGTCAATAAAGGACAAATTCCATTTGCTTAGAACTCTGGAGGAGATAGAGACTGGAGAAGGACTCCACAAATGCTGAATTGAAGAAAAAGAAAGACATCAAAAGGGAAACTTCTATCCCAGACCACTGGTTCACTTCCCTCCCCTGCACTCAGTCACCCACAGCTTGGGAGTTGCTCTGAGGCAGTGGCCGGGATCCCTCCTACCCAGGACCAGTGATACAGACTATAGAGCAGGAGCTACCTACAGAAGCAAGTTGGAGCCTAATGTGTATACAGGTATGGGGACCCAAGACTGCAAAGACCCAGAATGGGACACAGGCTTCTGAGAAGTGCTGCAAACAAAAGGGCTCCCAGGTGGAGGGAAAAGAGAGAAAGACAGAGAAAGAACATGGTAGAACTGTGGCTGGCAAGTGGTAAGCTCATTCAATCCATTTTCTGTTGGCTGGATCACCTAAATGCAAAACAGACTTTTCTGGAGTGACCCACTTTTCTGGATTTACCCCATCTGGCTTCCCTGGGTGGGGTACCCTAGGAGGATAGAAACTAGAGCCCAAAAAGACTCACAGAGAAAAGCAAAAAGGGGCAGTTTAAAGTGAACTGTTGTAAGACAGGAAGTTCCAGAACTTAAAAGTATAAGAGAAATGGGGCACTGAGTGAAGGAGAGAATTTAAACAAATCATGGGAGCTGGAGAAAAAATTCTACACAAAAACAAAAAGAACACATCAAGATTCCCAGAGAAGTAACAAAGGAAAGGAAGCCTTCTCCTGGAGGTGAAATAATTGCACAAAAAGTGCAATCTTAAGATGGAGGATTAGAGAGGCAGTGGGCTCACTTCTCTCCCAGAAAAATAGCTAGACAGTCAGAATCTGTCTGAAAAACTGTTCTGGGGCTTAGAACACTGGAGGAAGGCTAGCCACCACCCAGGGCAAAGGAAAGGAGTCTCAGCTGGCTGGAAAAACCCCATGAGTAAAGCTGTAGAGCAGCTACTAGCACCCATTCCCCTACCCTCAGAGCAAATAGCAGTGGGTCCTCTGGCCCCTAACTGGTGGCTATGGACTGAGGGAGCTGCAGGGGTCCTCTTCCCCCAGAAAGGGGAGAGGTAGAGATACAGCCTATGGAAAATTCAGATTTTGGCTAGCAAACTTGGTCTGATGCATCCCAGGGATTCCACAATACTAGGCTGGGTGGGGCCATCACAGTGATTGTCCTGAGAGCTGACAGGGAGCTAAAGATACCCTGCCTTCTCACATACCTTCCCTACTTCCTTGAACTCATTGCTGAGGACATGAGGGAGGGTGTGGCTGGCCAAGGGAGGAGAGCAACTTCTGAAAAAGTTTGTTTGTGAGACTTGGCCTGCCCTCAGACACATTGCTTCTGCACTGCCCATCCAGAAAGGGTTACAGTGAATGCATTCCCCCTTATCCTCTAGGGTCTGAGTTGAGAGGTCTTCTGAAGAGCTCCATCTTCCAGCAGACCAGGAAAGTGCATACAAAGAAGGAGAAAATAATCATAAATAAATAAAAGAGTCAATCTGGTGCCTTTACTACCCCCTCTCCAAGGCCCTTGGAAACTGGCCAGCACCCCATTACCAAGTTCTTAACCCTGGTTTGAGCAGTTAAACAGGGGCAATCTTAAATATCTAGAACAAATTGAACCAAGAATCAAAGAACAATGGTAACACACAGCTACTTGGGAGTAATTCCTAGGCAAGAGAGAGAAACAGACCTTCAGAGCAAACTCACCATCATAATCAGATACCTAGACATCAGCAAAATATTACAAGCCATACTAAGAATAAGGAAGATATTGCTAGGCATAGGAACAAATCAAAGCTCCTGGCAAAACACAGGACTTGAAACAATTAATCAAAGATGCCCATACCAATCTCCTAAATTAAATCATGGAGTCAAAGGGCAACATAGCCAAAGAAATACAAGATATTAAGAACACAGTGGGTGAGCACAAAGAAAAATTTGAAAACTTGAAGAGAAAATATCAGAGCTTATGGGAATGAAAGACACAAAAAGTGAGATTAAAATACAATAGAGGCTTACAACAGCAGAGTTGAAATCATGGAAGAAAGAATCAGTGATGTAGAGGGCAGAACAGCTGAAATTGAAAAGAGAGAAAGAATGGGAAAAAAAAAGCAGGGCCTTGGGGAGTTGAATGATAGGAGGAAGCACACCAACAAATGTGTTATAGGAGTTTCAGAAGGAGAAGAGAAGGGAAAGGGGCAGAAAGAGTATTTGAGGAAATAATGACCAAAACATACCCAACTCTCATGAAAGACATGAATATACATGTCCAGGAAGCATAGCATACTCCAATCAGAATAAATACAAATAGAAATACTATAAAACACATAATATTCAGAATGCCAAAGATAAAGAGAAAATTCTGAAAGCAGCAAGGGAAAAGCAAAACATCACTTAGAAGGGACATCCAATAAGACAGTGCAGATTTCTCTTCAGAAATCAGGGAGGCAAGAAGGCAGTGGTCTGATATATTTAAGGTACTGAAAGGGAAAAACTGCCAGCTAGGAATTCTTTATCTGGCAAAACTGCCCTTCAAATATGACAGTGAGCTTAAAATATTCACAGACAAACAGAAACAAAGAGATCTCCTAAAAAGAATCCAGCTCTGCAGATAACACTAAAAGGAGTTCTCCTGATGAAGAAAATGCTGCAGCCCTGATCCGCCCCGTTAACTGACACCCACCACTTCAGGAGGATAAATGGCTCCTCTCCCCCTTTTCTCTGAAACCCACAGCTTGAGAAAGATAAACGTCTCCCTGGCTCCTTTCCTCCTTGTCCACCCAAGGTCCTATGCTTTAGGAAGATAAGCTAAACTTGCCTTTTTTCCTTTTGTAAACCCTGCCTGCCCACTTGCTTAAGGAATTTGCATGCCTGCCCAGCAACCCACTAGCCAATGAACAGAAACCTATATAACCCCATGAAAGCTGATGCCCAAGGCTCAGAATCTGGAGACTGAATTCTCCTCTGGGCCCATGCATAATAAAACTTTGTTCCTCCACCTCTCCGAGTACCATTTGGGCTTTCTCATTGTCTAAGTTTCATTTCTGACATAATATTTGGTTCCCTGACCGGGAATCCCAACCGAGAAGGCCCGTTGTGCCTCTGGCTTGGGGCTGACAGGCGTGGCCAGCGGTGACCTCTGAGTAAATGAGGTAGGCGCCATCCGTCCTCTTAATGGGACCTCCTTCTGAAGTGGTCCCTGCAGGCCGTGTCCCCACACCCCGGCTTGACTCGGTGGGGAGGCAGACTGAACAGTGCCAGAAGACTCCGGAAAGGTAAGGCCCCAGGTTCCAAGTCCTCAGTCAGGCCTGTCTCCAGATAGAAGGGGAGACTGATCACCTCCCGAAATCTCAAGTACTGAGATTCCAGAATAGGGCAATCCCTGTGGGAGGGGCTGCATAACCTCTGAGTGACTGTGTGAGTGAGTGAGGACAGCAGAGGCTTGCGTCTGCCATACCAGTCTGTGACTCCACAGCCTGTGCTACAGAGCCTGTGTG